>UYYF01004267.1:252804-279158 GCA_900618365.1 Thelazia callipaeda
AATAATAATAATAATAATCATTATAGTTACAAATAAAAAAATGAATTTAGCGATTTTCATTATTGGTCTTTAGTGAAAAAAATGCAAATATAGATTTTTGTACTAATTATTCAAAAATTTATATTTGCATTTTTGTATTAGTTCTTTGCAATTTTTGAATTGTTCTGTTATTAATTTTGATCAAACAAACTTTTGACCAAAAAATTTTTCAAAATTAACAAAGTAATTTTTATTAATTGTATTAAGTTAATAAAAAATGTTAATTAATTAAATTCTGCAGTTTTTTTGTGACATTTAGTGATAATTTCGGTGTTAATTGTATTAAAAAGTGAAAGACTCCCTCACAATATTGAATACATTACTAATGCAATAACAATAAGAGATTACAGTTGCTACAAAATAAGTAAGTAAGTAATTTGGTCGTTGTTTGTTCCATTTGAAGCAAAAAATTGGATGAAAGTAAAAACAGAAATTCAGTCTCGGAATGCTCAACACAATTCAATTAATTTTGCCATCTGAAATTCCAAATCTACGCCAGAAGTGTTCAATTATTTGCTTGCATATATTTATTTATTTTTACTTTCAAATGAATATTTTATTCTAACGCTTCTGCTATCACTAAACTTGCACAACTTTACTTTCAAGTGCTAAAATTAATTGACTTACTTCGTGCTGCAATTACCTGACGTACTCTTTTGATAAAATTAACTTACTTACTTACTTTTTACTCAAAATAACTACTGAGATATTATTTTTCGATGAAATCAAATAACTTACTTTTACTGAAATTAAATGACTTACTTTTTCAGTCGGCCGCCTGGCAACAAATTATAAACTCATTTTTCTCATTAGCAACTGATATTAATTTGAAATTAACTACTTGACAATATCAAAACTTTAATTAACACTGAAATTTCTTTCAACCTCTCAGTTTAATACTTTTTTGAAGCTTAAAAATTCTGCAAGATTAATATGATAAATATTAAAAAGTTCATTCTTTTTTCTGCTTGCATTTTTTCTCATATAAATTAGCAATACAAATGACTGTTAGAAATTTTTGCAAAGATTTATCCTCAATACTTGCTGTATAAAATAATGCATTATAAATAATAATAATGATAATAATAATAATAACATATCAAATGATAATAAAAACTTTAAAAAATATATTTTATAGTTTTTTTGTATTAAAATTATTAAAAAAAAAGAATTATTATCACTTCATAAATGCCATTAATACTAATAATAATACTGATGGATTAAATTGGTTTTACACACAATGCATTAATTTGTCATTAGAGTGAATAAGTGAAGAACGAAAAATTTTTGCAAATTCTCTTCTTTCCTTTTTTGGCATTTTCTTCGTATTATAAAATTTTTATTCATATTCATCTAATATCAATAATAACAATAATATCAATAATAATAATAATAATAATAAAACACAATTTGATGTTGAAAAGTAAAAAAACGATTAAATATTTGTACGAATCTTAAAATACTAATACTTACTATAAAATCAAAATCCTTGAAAAAAGCAAAAATAGTCACAAAGGCAAATTTTCGTATTGTAAGAATTCTTTTTCGCTTACTTAATAATATATTTTATTAATATGTTGCAATTTTTTGAAAACTTTACACTTTTTACTTTGTTATTTAAAATAAAAGTTTTAGAGTGGGCTAATTTTTGAACAAATAATTAAAGTGCAACACAAATAATGCATGACTATAACATACTTACTTGCATACAAATACTCTGATTGACTAATAAAAGTAATTCAGTTCTTTCTTCAATTCTGATTAATTTCCAGGTTCTACATAAATCTAAACAAAATGACGTGTATTAAATTGATAATCAGCTAATAGTTGGCAGTTAGTATTGTACGATGATAATGATGCTCATTACGATAATAAAGTACATACAATAACTGTTGCAATCAACAAAACTTGTAATGTATTTTCTATTTTCCATGATGACAAAAGAACAAGTTTAAGTACAAAGTATCCATTGACGTTTTCACGTGAGTACATTAAGTTAAGAAAACTTATTCAGTCAGACGTAAGTTAAATTTCAAATATGTACTGGTAATTCGTCTACGTGAGATTTCCATTTAAAAATAAAAATTCAGTAAGACTCTTTAATTTTTGCACATTTTTTCTCTTCATTATAAATTATCACCAGTAACATCCAGATCTCATACTAATTATTACTAGAATTAATCCATGATCTATAACCTCAATTACTGAACCATGAAAATTGATTTACTACTCTTCTCGCAGCAATGGCAGCTAACAATAGTCGATGTTTAAAATGATAGAAGCAATTGAAGTATGGAAGAGAATGAAAATACACGCAAACAGAAACAGTAAAATGCCATCATTAATAGTAAGTAGACTAGGCTAACCTAAACTAGTCTAGTCAAGCTGTGTTCAACTTAGTCCATCTAGGCCATTTTAGCCACTTTCATGACGTATTCAAAGGTTTATTTTAAGAAGAACATTACTAACTAAAGAGATATTCAATTCTGCTTCGATAGCACAACAGACAATGCAACTGCCGGATTTATTTTAGATTAGCAAACAAATTACTATGATTAGTTATCAAATTTGAAAAATTATTATTGAAATTTGTAGATAGCATAATGCGATTGCATCAGTTGCAAATTAACTTAGCTATTAATTAATTGATGGAGATTACATGATTACTTTTAAATTCAATCGATATTACAGTAATAGCAATTTTATCAGTGATGGAGTTAATTAGATGAACAAAAATAGTAAATAATATGAGCAATTCTGACTAAAACTAATTAGTCTTTTGATGAACAAAACAGGCAAACTATTTTTGCCTTCCCGCAGGAAATACATCAAAAACTGTTGTGTCTCTCGACAATAAACATATAAATTGAATGGAAAAACGAATATATTTTGACGTCAAATATCCAAAATTACTTTGTTACGACAAAAACTCAGTTGTTTTGCATAGCACTGATAATTTAATGTAAAAAAAGAAGGTAAATCGTGCTAATAAACTAATTTGTTTTAAAATATATATATATATTTTAAAAATCATATTAATTTTTAAAACTTGACATTTATTTATAGTATTTATTTGTGTAATTTTGCCATGTCAATTCTTTGCATTATCACACTCCCTAAGTTAAGGTCAAATATGAACAAAAAATAACTGATAATGATAACAGAAGCTCAAAGAATTTAACATTTACACAAAGATCGAACAAAGATGGATATATTACTGACTTCGATAGCTCAAAAAAAAGAACTAGTCTGATTCTATTTTTACACAAGAAGAGATTAGCTTTCAACAGTTGTTTCCTTTTTCAATGATTTAAATTATAAAAATATAAAAAAATAAATTAGCGAATTATTCTTGCTTATGTCTTACATAAGCCTTATGTCGTAATAACGCCACTTCTCGCGTTTCATATTTTAGCTATAAATGCATCTTGAACATGAAAACAGTTCTTCGTAATGCATCACTGCTCATCTTAAACGATAGTTTTAAATAAATTAAATTCATTATTTACTGAAATTCAATATGATATCAGGAAAGAAATAAATCAGAAAAGATGCTAATAAATTAGCTGTAAAATGCAAAGCTACAAATTTAAATGAAAACAAGACAAACTTTTGTACAACGAATTTTAAATTATACACTCACAACACTATCGAATCATCTACCCAACGATAGCACCAAACTGGAAAGGAAACTGTAGCAGAAATGTTGGCATTCTGTTTACATTTCCAAATATAGCTAGGTTTGAAAAAAAGACTTCTACTTCATAGTGAACCACAAGATTTTTTACAAACTGATTTCGGAACATCAAAAAAACATCCGTCAGCTTTAGCGACTTTTTTTTTGCTTAAAACTTTCCTTACTTTTATTGTAAGCTAGCATAATTTCCATTCTTATGCACCAAACTACTCTCATAAATACCATGCAAGTAATAACTAATCAATTAATTACAAATTACTTGCGCATTCAAGCAGATGAGCTTGTTCAATTATGCCCTTGAACAGAACACAGTCATGCATTGATTGATTGCGATCTTTTATAATTTAGTTGATACTACTGATTAATTAATTTAGAAACAAGTAAATAAGAGACTAAAAGCTTCACACTGAACATGCCAACAATAAAATAGTCAAGCATCAAAGAATTTTCGCAAATTCTTTGCTACAAAGTTATTTGAAACTAATCTTATCATCACCACTAATTCCCATGCATAAATAAAATTGATTCCAATTCCTATCAAAGTGACATAGCATACATACCATTCATATGAGTGAAGTAAATATATTCACAAAAGTGTGCAAGCATCATGACCATTCTACAGGACACATGCAAAAATTGTTTTTCGCAAATAATTTGAAATGTGACTGACAAGCTTAACTGTTCACATACTTTGTTATTCATGAAAGTAGTAATAAAATTAAGATCCAGAACTAAATAATGCACTCATATCATCAAATTTCAACAATCGACCTATATTCTACCTAATATATCTGCTAATTTACCGCAAAAGTAGCACCTAAAATCCTTACGTCTCATGTATTACTTTTTATTTGATAACAGTCCTAATGAATAACAAAATATATGAAAACTTTTCTAATTACATCTATACCAATACATATTTCTTATACAGTAAAAAATCCGCCGCTAAATTACTACTTCATATTGTAAGTCTACTTTTCAAGATCAAAAACGTTATAAAATACATAAACCACACCAAAACAAGACCTCTCAAATCCGGTGATAAAGTCTATGATCGCAATATTTCTTTCTATATTATACCATAAATCAAGCATTAAATTAAGGACTTCATCAATAAAGGCTTTAATTTCATTCAGCAGTTTCGAGATAATTTAGACGTATCTTCTATCTGCTTGCAAAGATTAAAAAACACTTGTTTTCCAAAGCCACAAACATTGGAATTACAAAATTGCATGAACAAAATGAGCAAGGGTTTTCACGAACACAATTCGCATTTGTCATGAGCATAATTCTTATATTTTTCCATATCAGTTTGTGAAGGATTTGTGGGGCCATGCTGAGCGCAGTCAATAGTTTGCATAAAAATTTTCATTGAGGATTTTGAAACAGGCGAAAGGTAAGTCTGAAATGAACAACACAATACGGATATATTTTCTAAGCTTTTCCCAAACTTATTGCACTGAACTACTGCATAAATGAAAATGAATATCAAAAGTACTGAAAATTTTCAAACATCTCAACAATCTGAGCATAAAAAATGGAGAAATACAAACTGCACGGCTAACCGAATAAATACTATCAGATGTGAAAAATGAAGTTGGTTCCAAATTACTGTAATTAAGAACTGCTGAGTGCGACAAATCATTTAGTCGTTTCGGCATTCCCGGCGAGCACAAATCCTAGATATTTACAATGTTGCTTTTAGATAAAATCAACTGTGGTCAATTTGTAGTTTCAAAGTATTAGGTACGAAATTGTAGCGAATGAATAAGAAATTTTCTTTAGTTTTAAGAAAATTTGAAAATTTACCTTACTGACAGTGCAACCGTCAAGCTGTGCATATTTCACATATTTTGCCATATCAGATTCACTAGGCTGCTTAATTTCAAATCCATACGCTTCTCTGGTTGACAATATACCAAAACTTATTGCTTTACGGCCTGAAAAGTAAATAACAAATTCAAAAATATAGTAATCCCATAATTATCGCTCTCTTAATGAAGTATATAAAAAATGTGAAAACTACATAATATATACTAACCAGGACTTTTTACTACGAAAGTTTTTTCCTGATTTACTGGAGAAGATAAATAAAGTTTGCCGATCTGAAATTATATGTGCAATATGAATTCTGAAAACACAAATACTGACAAAGAAATAAGTTTCCTAAAAGAACATTTTTCGAAAAAAAAAATAGAAACAACAAAACAATAAAAAACTGTGATTAAATAAATGTTTGCTGACTGATGTAAAACCGCATTCGTAATGTGCTTCTGTATCAGATTTTAACAATGGCTCATCCTCTTCATCATAATCATCAGATAATGTAGTTTTCGCTTGCTTCACACTAATTTTGTCTGTTGCATTTTGCTGAAATTATTGACAAAGTTGTTTGGATTCAACGTGGAACTTTTCCATAAAATACAAAAGTTTGAAATTGGTAACCAGAAAATTGAACAAAAAGACAAGTCTGAATCCCTCAACTTCAGATATTTTCGAAGTAAAATAATGAATATGATTTGGTATAACAAGAATCAAAAATATTTAAAACCTTCCAGAGTTTAGCAAAGCTATACCCTTGTGCAACGCTTTGATTCACACCATCGACAGTGACAGATTTTTGTAGATCTTTCTGATCACGAATTAAATCATCCAGTTTTGTAAGTTCCCACAAACGATAATGTACATAATAAAGTTCATCCATCGAGACAGGATACTGACAACAAGATATTGAAGGTGCTTAAATATACAACATATTTCGTCAAACATCATAAAATTTAGCTACGTAGTTAACACCAGCTTATGCGATAGAATTTCTATTTTTAGAAAAGCAATTATACTGTAAATCCAGCAATGTTGTAATATGGCTCTTAATCAAATTAATAATTAGCGATATAATTTACTTTTAGAAAATGTATTACCATTAGTTAAATGATTATAATCCTTGCAATCAAAACAGCTTTCTAAAACATCGGAATCGATAAACCATGCACAGTAATCCGCTTTCATCTTGAAATCAGTAGGAAAATGAAGATAATGGTCAGTTCCAAGATCCCATAAGTTAATATTTGCTTTACTAGGTCTGAAAACAATAAGAGAAAATAAAACATGAAAAGAGTTGTGAAATTACTTCATCGGTAGCTTCAATAAATTCTAAAATTAAACAAATAATGGTGTTTGAAAACATGTTTCATATGAGGGACATAGTAGATGAATTAATAGTTCCCACTATAAAGTTCCAAACAGAAAAATATTAATGTAAATAAATTTTTTTGAAGTTGAAGTATCACAGAGATTTAACATTTATTAACAAAGCATTTGTGAGATAAATGAGAAACTGAGTTGAAATAACCTGAAAACGCCTAAAAACAAGTTAATTGCATTTTGCTTGTCGTAATCACCAAAAGTATTGCTGTAATACCTCGACAGAGTTTGAATAACATCACGACTCCTTTCCTGAAATAATTGTCTATACATTACCCCATTATAAATATATATAATTAATGAAATACTTTCAAAAACTAAGACAAATTTCAATTTTTTGATATGGCACTATAGAAAGCTGTAATTTCAAACTTTTTTTTAACCTTTTAAACGTGAACTTCTTTTCAAAAAAAATTTTTCGTTATGAATAGGACTGTTTAACAATATTTTATGCATGATGAGGCAAATGCCTATTATAGCACGAAATGCATAAATTTTGCTGTTAAGCATAAATTTAAAACGAACCTGTATGACCGAA
The DNA here is from genome assembly GCA_900618365.1 of Thelazia callipaeda. Lineage (NCBI taxonomy): Eukaryota > Metazoa > Nematoda > Chromadorea > Rhabditida > Thelaziidae > Thelazia > Thelazia callipaeda. The sequence continues at coordinate 260,283 of UYYF01004267.1, forward strand.
ATTTTCTTATAAGTTTTGATGGAATGTACCAACTGAGATCCAGCATACTGCAATGCTAAAGTATCACCATGCTGATCCATTAAATCTTCATAAATTCGACAAACCTCACTTGACGGTGAAAGCACAGGCTCCCCAACAAAACCCATCGAATATAATTGAAGTCCAAGTGATACTTTGCCTGAAAGAGCAATCTAACCAAATAATTAAGCAAAAAATATTTCTCGTGCATTTTGAAAGTAAATTTTTTTAAACTAAAGCAATTTGAATTCACCAATTGCAAATTGAGTAACATTCGTCCTATCCAAGCAGTCCACACAGTTAGTTCTAAAAATTCCACGCTGCAGTAGAAATCTGCCATCCTCACTAATCAAAGGCTCAAATTCATTAAGTAATGAATTCGGTCTCAATTTGTGACAGTACACAGAAGGATATGTCTGCAAACAAACATAATTCCGATTCAAAGTTCAGAAAAAGGCAGACAAATATCATAATAAATATTGTAAAGGTGTAACTTCGAGATAATGAGACAAAAATATTTAATTTAAACTTATAAACACTATGATTTTCTGTGTTCTAATATCTTAGTCAAAATGAAATGGATGAAACATATTTTATCTTTACATCTAAAATTTAAAAAAATTAGTCGACATGGATAATTGTATTTCATGAATAACAAAGTGAATGATTTTTACCATCAATCCTCTAGCTTTTTTTCCTCAGTTTCAATTTCAAAGCAATTAAGAATACAGCACTTAAAAAAGATCAGGAACAAAACATGATATACTTCTTATTCCTAAATTTTTGCCACCTACTATCTTTGTTCTCAAATGCTTATATGCTTCGTGAATTTTTTTCATTGACTGATTATTTTATAAGATCGTTGTAGTTATTCTTTACAAAAATCATCATTTTTAAAACGACGAACATTGAAAAAAAAATTTTTTTTAATATGAGAATCAAACCTGAAACCACCCATGTCGAAGAACACACCGAAAGCCTATTTCGTCCAGCTTGCTCAAGACATTTCCAGTTTTATGACAACGAGCTACATCAAAGCTTAAATATGCAATTCGTTCTGTCTTTGGTAAGAACAAGTTTAAATAGTTAACTGCCTGAAAATAGTTTTAAATGTTGTTGCTCTCTTCATGTGAAAGTTAATTAAATTTATATGAAAAGATTATTTTGAAAATTAACAACTTACTTTAAGAAACTGATCATGCAGCAAGGTTTCATGTCTTCTTTTCTCCCGTCGTTTGACCAAATTCATGACAGTAATGGGACTTCCATATTTTTTTCGTAACTCACTAAAAACCTCATAGGTGAAAAAAATAATAAAGACCTAACTCTATCAAATAATTATTGCAAGTAAGATTTTCATTTATACTTCCAAATAAAATGCTATTCAAAGATGAATGCTTTGATGGCCCCAGAGAATTCAATCAAGATATTATGTAGTAGCTAAACTTTTATGTACAAACCAATATTGAGAGATTTAATAAATTTCAATCAACAACTTTTGTTATAACACGTATGAAAACATTTTTGATTAATGAATTTTTCATACCACAACATACACATCAATAATACCGAAAATGAGCTGCTGCAGTTTGAGCATGTGGTTCGTTGATATCAATGGATATGACGGGTTTGCCAACAACACCACGAGTAGCTGGATCTTGGCTCCAAATAAGTGGTACGGATCCTCGACGTTGTACAAAAGAGCTGAACTTTCCAACTTTGAAATTGGGTGAAGAGCGCATATCCCAAATGATTTGTTCTGTTTCAACATCATTTGCTACTTGACCTGCAATACTAAAAAATATATAATTGAAAATATAAAACTAACAAAGATGAATACGTCGTGCATATCCTCGACCACTATTTTTGCTAGAAAATTCGTAGATACGAATACTATTATCATCCAAATAAACTACTGCATTTAATAAAGTACTAAAATCAAATGCTTTTCTGGTGTCACGAATTTTATATTGTCGATTCAAGGAAAAATAACAAATTTTAATTTTAAATCTGAAGAAAATAATCACGGAACTTCAGTTACAAAGTTTTTTTGAAGTCGAAATTAAAATTATCGAAAGTCTTTGGTTTAAAAAATAAGTAAAGGTTTGAATACATACAAAAAATACAAAGTAAATAGCATTAATAGCAGAAATAAATATTCGCTGACCAATTAGCAGATAATTTGCTGTAATTCAAAAAGATAACCTCTGAAATTAGCACCTCGTTTAAGATATCTTGTACCAGCATATTCTGCAGAACGACGTCCAATTAACGTTAATGACAGCCGTGAGCAGGGCAATTCAATTATTTGCTGACCTGAAAGTTTTTTTATCATTACTCATATTTTTCATTGATAAAAAAATGCTTAAGCATAATATACATGCAAGCTATGTTTAGTCAAAAATTTTCGTGTAAACAAACAAACCAATATATCCATGAACGATTTCAATCAGCCACTGATTAGTCACCAAATTTTCACGTAGTGGCTCTAACAAATAATTATTCCAAATAAATTTCGAATCACGACCCAACTGATAAGTCTTATCCGTCTGATCACATCTGGACCAATTGGATACACCCAATGCATTTTCTTGCAGTGTTCGACTCAAGACATATGCGTACGAAAAGTAAAAATCTGTTGATAAATCCACAGACTATAAGAATCATCGAATTTTTTGTGTTTGCTTAAATTGCCGATTGAAATTAATTTTTAATTTCTCTTATATAAGTGTAGTCGTATTCGTTATAAATCGTCTCTTTTCATTACTCAAATACCAGACAAAGATAGTACAGTAATCACTTAAAATACAAACTAATAAAATGAGTGAAAAAATGACTTGAAATAACTTCAGATAGCGCAGTTCATCTGGATTGTCTGCTGCAATCCCTTCAGATGCTAATGAAATAAGAGCAACTTCTTCAATTTTATAAATTTCATGGTATCCTATAGTGGCAACAACACGAGCTTTAGTTACAATCTGAAAAAAAATTTTTTGGGTTAACAAAGTAGTATGCTTGCATACAAAGAAAAAATATAAAAAAAATAAGAAATTAGAAAATTTAGAAAAAAAAAAGGTACTTGAGAGAGAAGAACGTTTCAAGGAGTTTTTGCTTGAAACTAGTGACTTCAAAGAAGCTGTTCAGTCTGAAACATTCAGAATTAAAAAAATGTCTGACTATGCACGACAGAAAATAACTGCATTACCAATAAATAGTATCCTTCGAGAAATCGAACAGCTCCAAGTAACCCAAAAGCATTCGATGCGCGCTCAATCAAACCTTTCCATCGGTCAACACCCAGTGATTGCCTTTTGTTTTGAACAAGAACAACTGCAAATCAACGAAATCTAAATCAGGCTATTTCTAAAAATAAATATTAATTTACTATTTGCAATAAAATTCAACTCGATGAAAAGATATTTCACTTCCTAGAACAAGTAATTTTGGGAAATTTTTTCGAATAACAAAATTAACTCATCCAATTAAATTTCAACTATGTAATAGTAGAATTGAGTTAATGCTTGGTAGTAAATTAAAAAATAAAAAGTAAAAACTACTGAGCAATCTTTTACTTTAAGATTTCCTACATTGAATTTTGAGAATAGCGAACCCGACATCTTATAGTGCTAAAAGATTCACTAACTGGGATTTCCCTCGGGACTTGTCGACAAAAATTTCATTACATCTTCCTTTGTATAATCTTGCTCAACTTCAACGATATTCAAATTCTGTGTTTCTTTGCGACTAATTTTCAGTAAGCGAAAACGAGTTTTCTCGACGTCTGAACCAACGATGTAAAAATTTGTTGACGTTTCAAAAACAGTTAAATGCCACAATCTGGACATGTTGCTTTATGTTTGTCCCAAAAAACAACTTTACTGTCCTGAAAACAATTTTACCAGATACCAAATATGAATTTCGACTCCTTTAACTACTCTGATATCAGATTTTTCTTAAATCTAGCTGACAATGCTTCAGAAGTTTTTAAGAAATGCTTCAAAATGTCTAGTTTTTAATACTGAAAAATTAGACTAACAACGTCTAATATATCATTTAAAATGCATTACAGCACAAATATATGATTATAAACTGAGAGTTCCTTTCTGCAAAATTCTTTTAAAAAAAACTAAAACAGTCAGACAGTAAATAAAACTTGAAAGAATGTAGTAATAAGCGCTAAGAAACTTGAGAAGTAAAAAAGACTTCTGTGTGACGAATTAAACTAGGGAATGGTGACAAGACTTCAAACACGAGATTGCTTCATGAATTTAATAATTGATAGTTTTTATTTCTAAATTACAATCTCAAAAAACTGCCGATCACTTTGTTCAAACATGAGAAGAATTTTCAAGAAGCCAAGATAAAATTAGGCCACATAAAAGAGATTAGACCATTTTCTTGAAAGATTTATTCAAAACATTCTGAGAGATCACCACACTGACATTTTAACTCCAAAAGTCAAAAACTAAAAATATTCCCACCTTCGTGTCTTTAAGAAACACAGATCTGTACATACAAATTATTAGTAAAAGAAAAGGGAACATTAATAAAAAATATTAACACTTTCTTTGACAACTAAACATATCGTAAACTGCTCACTCAAGACTGTGACTTGATGCAGTACTAGATTTGCCGAAATTTTGTCTGGATGACAACATATAATACAATTACACTAATAGTAAAAATGAGTGATTAAAATGCATTATCATCATCTAAATTATCATCTGAACCAACATCACCATAATTTTCGCCATTATCAAAATAGGAATGGATATAGTCGTTGTCTTCTTCTTGATAATCATCATCTGATAACGCTTCCTAAACAAGAATAAATTTGGAAAAGATTAGTTCTTATTGAAACTAAAAACCTAACAGAACTAAAAAATCTTAGTTACTAACTTCTCCGAAGTTGAATGATATAACACCAAATCTCAAAAAATGTAGGTAAAAAATCCCAAAAATGTAGGTAAAAATGATTTAATTCGTTAACCTGCTCTTCAACTTCATTGTTCCCTTCTTCTTTCTCACTTTCTTCATCATTTTCATCAGGAACATCCTGCACTTCAGGTTCAAGACTTCCTGATTTTTCTTCTTTTTCAAGTTCTGATAACTTTTTAGCCAAATCTTCTTCTCTTTTGTCCATTAGTTTTCGCCTCTTTTGGCTTCGACTGTCAACTTTATCATTTTTAGGAACTAACTCGTCTGGAAGCCGAGACCAATCTTGAAATAAATGTGTTATGCTTGCTTACACTAAATTAAAAACTAAGAAAAAGCTGCTTTTTCGTAAAAATTACGCAAAGTCAATGCGCTTAAATTCATAGAAACCAAAACCATTCAAGTTATAGAGATGTTCAGTTCACAAATAGAAGATAAAGAGATAGTTACAAACCTGGCAGAAATTTTTCTTTTTCAATAATTTGATACTTGTCTGTATATCGATGAAAGTCTGCGCTCTGGTCTTTCATTTCTATATAAAAGGATGAATCATGAAAACGTGTAAGCAATTCCATTCGTAATTCGGTCATGTATTGCAATTCCGTTGAATCTTCAAGAGGAGCAACTGTTCGCGATACTGGCTACAAATCCAGATTCAATTTTAACTGTGATTTCAGGTCAAATAAGAGCTTGGAAGTTTCGAAAATATGTGAAGTTAAAATTCGGAATTTTTTAACAGCAGTTTTCAAGTTCGAAATATGCTAGACATACAAAGTTTTTTAAGTGATGAAACCACCTTACTGGATATGTTGGTTGCGACTCAGTGATTACCCCTGTAAACAACTTCAATTCATGTTTAGCTATCCCTAATGCATTAGCTACAGCTCGAACTCCAGAAGATCCACCTCGACCACCACGTGACATCCTTCAATACTTCCAGTGAAATTACATAGGTCTGATAAGGAATAGCTGAAAAATAATTTTTTGTTCTTTGCATATTTATACTGATTCTTTTAATCACCTAAGCTCAACACTTCCAAACAAATTTCATTATACGCGTAATGGAAAATTAGTACGTTTTAGAAACCTGCATCTTTTAAGAAAAATTGGCTGCAAATTTCGAACAATGCAAACAAACCAAAAACCTTTTTAATCCGAATAATTTATGCATAAAATGAAAATTTTGCGATGAAAACAGAGCAACACTGAAATATAACAACTGAAAATGGCATCAAAATGAATTTAAGAACCACTCAAGAAGCTGTACAAAGACGATTAATATCAGGAACTTGTACCTCATTGAAGTATATACACTGACATAAAAACTGGAATTACTGCAAATGAAATTTCATCTTCGAAAGTTTATGCCTAGATTCTGAATAATGAAATCAGATAAAAACTATGTGGCAAAAAATACGAACTTATCAACAGTGTTCGACGGAACATTTGTCAAAATATATAAAAATTTGTATGCAAAAATTAACAGAGGCAGACAGGAAGTCAAGATATTAAAATGCTTAAAGAATTCAGATGAATATATTTCACCGGCAATACTCATTGGAATAGAATTGCTCATTTTCAACTATAAATGTGGCCTTCTCTACGCAAAATATCATACAAAAAGAGATGGAACAATAATTTCGTAAAAGAAGTGAAGTCCTAAATTAAAAAAATTTTAAGTTTTATTCCTGTCTATTCGCTTTGTTCGCACCACTTGCTGTTCCTGCCTAAAATATAGAGCGAATAAAATTCAGAAATGACAATTTATAGAAGGACTAGTGACAGCACATCAAATAAGCTTCGCTATGAAGAAAAATAAGGGAAAAAAATGCTAAGTAACGTATTTTATTTTTAATATCTAGTAGAATATTTGTTTTTTAAAGAAAAGGAAAAAACACATACTAACTTTAGCGATGTTATTATATTAAGACAGCTCTTCGCTTAATGTTTTAAGCAACTGTCCTACTAAACAAACCCCACAAGCACTGTCTAATGCTGACAAACCACAAGGCAACGTTAATGTTTATATTCTTTAAACAAATCTGTTAGTTTGCTATTTATCAAATAGCTAATATGTCCACCTGATACTTCTATAACACTAGAGTTTTTAAAGAGTTTTTGCAAAGGTAAAGTAGAAGATTTAGGCACTATTTTATCCTCCTCTGCAGTTATTATATTTACAGGGCAATCAATTAAACTAGGATCAATTATGATTAGAAATTATGAGCAGCGAGTATCAAATTTTCTTGTTCAATGAATGAAATGAATGGTGATCGCATTTCACAACTAATAAATGTGCTAGTAGCCAAATTTATATTATAACTGAAAACAATACTTCATTACTAAAAATAATGATACCCCTTCATCCTTCGAATTTTTCGGTTTATTCCACGACTCTAAACCTTTTGGCAATGTGACATCTTCATCCAGTCCACCAGTACCCGCTACAAATTCTTCATACGTTTGTTTTTCAGCAAAAGGCCTAGGACCCAATAATTCAATCAAATCTTCTCTAGCTATAATTTCGTTCTGAAGTAGCCTTTGGGCAACCTAAAGCAGAACTTCCTACATTTTAAAAAGGAGCTCAGTTCAAGAAGAGTGCAAATCAAGAGCAAAAACTTAAGCACAAAAAAGTTACAGTAGGACAAAAAATAATTGGATAACTAGGATCGAATATAGCAATTAAATACCATAAAATTGTTAAATGTACAAGTATGCTAACAAATTCAAATAAAACTCACAAGTTCAATTTCCGCTTTTTTTGATTCCAATAATTTACGCGTTCTTTTATAAGCTTCTCCTACGAGATCACGCACCTTAAAAATTACAAGAATTCTAGCGAATGAAGTTGTGTTTGGTTCTAAAATGTAAAGAGATCGAAAAGTCGTATAAAAATGTGAATATGATCTGTCTAAAAGTGTTTCTATGGCAAAATCAAATTTTAATATGCTGTTATAAAAGAGCACTTCAGAATATGAGTCTGTGTCAAAAAAAAGTTGAAGTAAAATATTTTTTATACTTCTTGATCAATAAGTTCTGCAGTAGTTTCTGAATATGGCTTCTGGAAATTCGAACCTTCCGTAAATGATAATGGGCCAATTTTTCTGCTCATACCAAATTTTACAATCTATAATTTTGACAACCAACAGTACGTTGTAGAAAAACAAAAAACGACTTCATCAAGAAAATGAAATTTGACCATCAAAATAAGCAACACGCAACATTAGAAATTACTTAAGAGACAGCATTCAACAATTTAAAATGAACTAGAACTTTTGGCACCTGAGAGTAAGCCATTTCAGTGATCTTTTGCAAATCATCTTGTGCACCTGTTGTGACCCGCCCGAAGAAAATCTCTTCTGAAACACGGCCTCCTAACATCATACACATACGATCCAAAAGTTGTTCAGTAGAATAAAGGTACTGCTCCTTCGGTAAATACTGTGCATATCCTAATCCTTTACCTCGTGGTATTATAGAAACCTAAATATCTCTGATTATTCTAAAGAAGACATTATGAAACTTTGAATCATCAGAAATATTTATGAGAACATGCCTTTAACAAAGGGTCGGCGTGTTTCAAGAACCAACCAGTAATTGCATGTCCTGCTTCATGAAATGCAACAATTTTCTTTTCTTCCGGTTGTAAAACTTGACTTTTTTTTTCCATACCAGCAACAACTCTCTCAATAGCCTGAACATAACACAAACCAAAATTATAAAAAAAGATATAAAACAACTACAAATGAAGCATCATCTTGAATGTTTTTGCTTTGTTTTGAAAGTTGTAATTATTAGCATATAAAAGTACTGATTAAATCTTTAGTATTTAATGAATGTATATTAATTTTTCGATTACGAAAAATTTTTCTGCTAGCCTGCTCAAAATTCTTCAATATAATTTCATTCCCAGCATCACGTGCCGCGACTAATGCTGCCTCGTTACAAACATTTGCAACATCGGCTCCTGTAAACGTTTTATGATCATTATTTCGCAATTAGTGAAAAATATTTAAGGCGATATTGAAAGAGCAAAAAAATACCTGAAAATCCAGGAGTTAATGCAGCTAATTTCCTTGAAAGTTCCACTTTATCCAGACTTGTTTTTAGCTTGGCCAAATGGACGCGGAATATTGAGGCTCTTAACATTATAAACCATGTCATTGACATTCTCGTGACCTTTTTTCCACAAAAAATGAATTTTTTACATGCTTACCTTCCTTTGATATCAGGCACAGGTATGTAAATTTGTCGATCAAAACGACCAGGTCTCAATAAGGCAGCATCTAATATATCAGGACGATTTGTCGCTGCGATCACAATAACTGACGACTCTTCCGTTGAGAAACCTAAGAGCTTCTACCCAGTGCTTTTAAAATTCATAATTCATACACAAAAAGTCAATAACGGATTACAATGCTCATAATATATTACCATCCATTTCTACCAATAACTGATTGAGAGTATTTTCCTGCTCTGAATGGCCACCAAATCGGCCTTCCCCGCGCTTCCTTCCAACAGCATCGATTTCATCTTCAAATTATAATATAATAATATCTGTCAGAGAATATATTCATTAAAAGCCGACTAATCCAAAATGCATGTTATTTTCGTTAATTTGTTTGGCTATTAATGGATTTTCTTGAATGCCTATTCTAAAAACTTGTAAAGCGATGTTTGAAGCCTACTTAAGATAAACAAGCAACGAAGAACCGTAGTCTCTAACTTGAAAAATTAACAAGCATCAAAATTAACAAAAATCCATTGATGCTTCCTATTTTATTTCAAAGCTACAGCTAAAGAGTCTTCAAAGTCTGACTAAAACATTATACTGGAACCAAACTCCTTATAGCGATACAACTAAACGTCAATAAACAATAAGAAACTAAGAATGATTTAATAACAGTTTAGAAGCAAACCTATAAACAGTATGCAGGGAGCATTTTTGCGAGCCATTGAGAACATATCTCTGACACGCGCTGGTCCAACTCCCACAAACATTTCTAGAAATTCTGAACCACTAACAGTTATAAATGGTACATTAGCTTCTCCAGCAGTTGCTTTAGCTAATAAAGTTTTGCCAGTTCCTGGTGGACCAGTTAGAATAGCACCCTGAACATAACATGATCTTTTTATTTCATATTCTTATTGATTTCCATAATAGTGAATAAATGAAATAAAAGTACAATTTGCTTCAATAATAAAACGACAGATCTGAAAACAAAATTTCTATACCTTTGGAATTTTTGCACCGAGCTTTTTGTACTGTTCCGGATTTTTCAAAAAATTGACAAATTCCATGATTTCTATTTTTGCTTCTTCACAACCAGCAACATCTTTGAATTTTATATCGATATCATTTTTGTTAATTAATCTTGCTGTACTCTGTCCAAATCCAAACATATTGAATGGACCTCCCCCACTAAAAGGATTGCCTCCACCACGACCGCCTGCAACTCTTCTTTACAGAATTATTGTCATATGAACTGACAATGACTGAGATATAGTCCAACAAACTAAACCTGATGTTCGCCTTGAGCTGAAGAACATTCTGATTATTGGCCAGCCCAACAAGAATAAGATAGCAACAGGAATCAAACTACTTATTACCGATCTAGAAAAAATTCGATCAAAATATTAATTTCAATTCTCTTTTTCAGCAAAAACTCCTTACGTTGTATCGACTGGATTGTAAATTACTGTGACTTGGTTTACAGGATCAATCCCTAAATGTTGTTGAGCGGCTGCTAGAGACCGTTCAAATGTTTCGACGCTTCCAATATAAAAATATGGTGTGACCTAAATACATGACAATGCAAACTTCTGTTTAATTTTCAGGTGTTAGTTAGTTATTTTGGGGATTCTATGACAGTCATAGAAACTGATATTTCATATTAACGAAGTAAAATATCTGGAAAAACGTGCAATACTCGTTTAATGCTATTACGTACACTAGCACCAAATACATTCTTTTGATCCCTATACTTATTCTTTTAAATTTATTCAATGAATAAGTTAGTTATTTTCCTGCACAAAACTGAACTTACAAAATGTAAAATAGTAAAACAAATGTAGCAATCAATAAAATAAATAGCTCACTCCAAAACTTGCATCCTCTCGTACTTTTACCTCCACCCACGTTCTGTGAACAATAAGGCGATCAATCTAAATTAGAGATTCTTCAAAAATCATACAAAGCTCATGGAAGGTAAACTCTTCGAGTGCTAAAAAAAATAAAAAAATTAGAAAAAGCAGAGACATATAACAGCACCCATCAGGATGACGAAAATGATGGAAAATTAAAATAGAAAAACTAACGATGCCCTTTTCCAAATATTCCGTGTAAAATTCTTTCCATGATATTTCTTTACCTTTGTTTGTTAATGCAAACAGTACTGCAAACGCTACGACTGCAGCTAAAATTGCTGACAACCTAAATAATAGTAATTTTTGATTATCCTGTGCAAACATCAGAAATATTCAGAGCACATAAACATAACTATATTCAATAGCAGATTGTACGTTTACAAAGCAAAAACAAAACCAACGGTGGCACTGGTATATCTGGTAAGCTAGGAGGACGCTTGCCTCGATTTGAACCCTCTGAAGGTTCTTTACCACCGCTTTCTTTAGAAGACGGTTCACTAGACTGTTTCTCACTCATTTCTTGGCTTAATTTCCTTGCTGTTTTCAAGTTTCTTTCGACTGAAATGGAGTAACTAACCAGTTCTATACTAATTTCACCTTATAAACTCGTTGGGATAAAGTATCACCTTTCTTACTAAGTGCTATCAGTTAAAAAATAATATATGTTTACAAATCCTGTTTTGGAAACATTTGAATCATAATTAATGAAAAAAAGTGTCGCTCAAATTTTTGAACATCTACTAGTAAAGATAATTCTATATGAAACTACTTCCTAATTCAGTTAACACAAAAAGGAATTAGTACTAATAGTAAATTGATCAAATGACCAAGTTTCAAGTGTAATATAATCGACCAAGTATTTCACTAAGCCGACATTTCCAGAATAAAATACTTGTTATAATTGCCTTACCATGAACTCTTCAGCTTTCAATTAAATTAAATGTAAAAAGTGGTGGGCGGATTCAGGCAATAGTCTAATAAGCTAAGAAAATAGTGAACATAACTTTTACATTCTCTTTTGATGTTTTCAAATTTCATAGAACTGTGGCTTAAAATTATTGATAGAAACATTAACTTACAAATATTACAAAAGATAAGACAAACATACATTGATCTAATAAATCGTCGATGAGTTTTTTCTTCGCAGACCACACATACTGCAAGGACTTTGTTACACTCCATTTTCCAATACCTGAGCCTTCTTGTAGCAATATCAAAAGAGAAATTTCAGGTAGTGCTATACTCTGTAAAACCAAATTTTTTAATCGCAAAATTTTGCAAGCTTGAAACTTACAAATGCAATTGAAAATCAAAAACAGAAATCAGTATTGCTTATTCTTACAATGAAGAATTCATGTTGCAAGAGAATTTTCAAAGTACTGTAATGTAACACTAATGATTTTTAACTATCTTTATGGTTATATTTGGAATTATCTGTATAACTGTACTCAAACTAGTTTTATTTTAAAAATTAATTACTTTAAGGGTTCAGTTCTTAATTACTTTCATGTACTCATATTCTCTTGCATAGGCCGAATCCACAGAATATATTTAAAATGCATTTCTAACTAAAATAAAACCTTCTGAGATGGCGTGCTAATCAGCGAACCTCTAATTTGACTTGATCCTTTCTCGTGAAGTTTCAATCGCATTCGACTCAATGATGCAATAAGACGACGTTCTACTCGTATCATTGCTAAAATTATTGAATTCATTTTTAATTTAGCACTAAATACAGATGTAAATTACACGTTTAATCTTCTAGCTGTTCCACGACTCATACCCCACAGAACAAAATTTGCTTCTACGTTGACCCCTCTTTAATTCTTTTCCATCTTTTGAACCTTCACGTTTGAGGTTCAGAGTCATATTGCAATATATTACGTTAGATTTTGTTTCGTGATTTTAAAATATATGACATTTAACAAAGAGTTATCATTCATAAGTTGATACTTAGTTTCTAATTCATCTAACTTTAATGGATATATTAATATGTACTTGTAAAAATGACAGTTGCAGGCCTTTGTCAATCATACCTAGCAAACAATAATCCATGACGGGAAGCTCTATCTAATCACTGAAATGCATCGTAAGTTTTTCCGCAGTATTTTGATTTCTCTGTTTTGAAACCTATATATTGTCGATTTTCATCATTCAAAATACAGAAAATAGATATGTGACTCGTCATGAAATTTTGAAAATCTTATTTTACATTATATACTCACTTAAGTATAATTAGAAGACAAAAATACAAATTGCACTGATTTTAATGTTTATCTTTCTTTCAGCCTTTTTTATCTAAAAAACTTGGCGCCATAGGCAGATTCTAATATACATTGTTATAACTGAAACAATTTCTTGGTATAAAGTTCAAGGTTTATTTACTATTTAAGTAATTTTTAACTTTTGCGGCAACATATTGTTGCAGATTCTAGCCGAGGTCCGTTCCACGAAGACGATGACGATATTTTGCATGATCAGTTCGTCGAGCGTGGCTTTAAATTATCTCGTAGTACAGATGACATAGTACTTTCAGCTTCAAAAGAACGGATGAATGATATCGACGTTCAAGGTGAATTCATTACAAATATTTGCGTCTATTGTACCAAGAATAGCAATCCGGGCTTTCGATTCAAGCAAAAAATAAAAATCCTTTCACTAAATGAATTTCTCTAATTTACTACTTGACTTGTTGGTGTTTCGTATTGAAAATAATTTTTAAATGGAACGAAACAGGTTTCGATCAAAGACTGCTTAAAGGAGATCAAGACATAAGTAAGTTTTCGCTTCTCGAACCTAGCGTTGGACTACGTGAATCACCTTCTCCATCAAATATTGAACCTTTGTTCTCGCCGCAAAAACATCAAGATCCATTGGCTGTTGTTACACTAAATGTGACTGAGTAAGTCATACTTTTATAAATGCAGTTTATGCTAATTGCATCTTACTTTAAAATTATCACAAAACAGTAAATTGTGAAAAAAGTTCTTGATCGATTCCATCAGATCTATTAAATGATGATGCATTGTTTAATTACAGATCATAAACAATCAACTTACTACATTAAATGATGCTGTGAAATCATTGTTTATGAATTGTTGCGCACATTTTTTCCTATTTTTGGTTTTGTTGTGATCTAAATCTAAGCGTGCTTCATCCTTTTTGTTTCAAGTCACATCTAGTTAATTTAGCTTCGAAATTGCTCATATTTCAAAACTGCTCTATCACGTTTACTAATTTTTGTGGACAAATAATTTCAGTTTTCTTACAAAAATTCTTGTCACTCATCCGTGTACAGTTCTGAGGCGACAATGTCAAGTACATCAGTTTGCTATGTCACTTCATCTCACACCTTTTACCTTGATTCCTATTATTTATAAAGTCGTCAGCTCTGAGGTTAGTAAAATCATTTTGTGTAAATCTGCTAGTGTGTAAAAACCACTCTAAATTTGTCATGCGTTATATGGGACGTGCTGTTTAGTAGTTGTGAACTTGTTGAGTTTTGTATATAAACATAACAAAAATTATTTCAATTCAGGGTCTTCGAACTTTATGGAAAGGTGCTATCGGTTCCAGTGTGTTATGGAGTTTATCTTCTCTAGCAGAGATAGTAATTGCTGATATTTTTGGTTTCCCTCGGTTTGTTGCTGTTTTGATTGTTCAAATACTTTTCTTTTTTGTTTCGTTACGATGTTATTTATTATAGATTTGTTTCAGAACTTATGTAAAGCGTGGCAGCACCGAGAAGTTTCTTCGTCATGTTGCTTTAAAAACGTGAGACACTTTTTTTTAATTCGTTGAATTTGATCGAATAATTCAGCAGTAAAACAGAATCATATCTTTCAGTTCGACCGCGATTGCCTTGACTCCCTTTATTGTATCATCATTCATCGAAACTATAAAGGTTAATAACAACTTTTTTTAAGTGATGAGGGCATTATGAAAGTATTTTCATATATTTGGTAGAATATCGTGAGTATCGATCTTGGTAAGAAGTTAAGACTATAAGAAAGATTTCAGTAATAGGAATTTTTTTGTTTTAATTTCAGATTAACTTAGCTTTTCTTTCATCTTATTTTCAGATATATGCTTAAAAATACATAGTTCCTGGAAAATTCTTTCCTTTCAATATTTGAGTAAAGCTGGTGAATTTAAATTATATTTTAGAGCGAAAGTGGTATGGGTGACGAAATTCGTTTTATGGATGTGATAACAAATGGGATAAATCGTTTGCGATTCGATTTCATCGGACCAAAAGATAACAGCAAACGTTTCTCATTGTTATATCTTTCTCTACCAACTGCTTGTTACGTTACATCACATTATTTAATAACAACAGGCATCCATGACTCAATATATGTTTTGGCAAAGCGCTATGTAGTAAGTTTATTTTTAAGTTTCCTATTAATTTTTTTAAACTTATTTTTATCGGTTTGGATGCTTAAAAAAATGAAAAAAAATGTTTGAATATTGGTTTTAGAATCGAAAACCGTTGCATGAGAAAAGTATTTTTCATCACTATTTTCCTGAAATATTTGCAATTTTGACTTCACAAATGCTTGCGGATCTTGCACTGTATCCACTGGAAACCATTATTCATCGTCTTTACGTTCAGGGTAAGAATTATAGTAATTTGTGGTTGATCTCTGTTTTGTGCTCAAAGTATGTATGATTGGAATTTTAGGAACTCGCACATTAATCGATAATCTCGATAATGGTGTCACAGCTATCTCGATCACAGCTAAATATTCGGGATTTTTTGACTGTCTCAATGCTGTTACCAGTCGTGAAGGTTTCTGGTCTCTTTACGCAGTACGTTTAGTTTGAAAGTATTCACAGATTCATTAGTTTCAAAGATTTTTATCCTTTATTGTTATTTATGTGTAAATTCATGAGTTTTTTAATCATTCTTCTTAATTTGAATCACAAGTATTTTAAGCATATTAAGGTGTTTTTCGATTTTTGTTTTCCCTTTCAAATTTTTTGTTTTCATATGCCAACATCAAAATGTTTTGAAAATTTATGTCCTTTTTTTTAAATGAAGCTTTTTCTCAGGGTATTGGAGCATTGGGTCTACAATATATCCTGCATTTATGTTTACTTCGCTTCATTCGAAGTGCATTTGAATACAGCAGTCGAGGGATCAGTGCACAGCGTAAAGGAGATATCGATCTTGATAAAAGCTCATCCAATCGATTTACGCCATTGAATTTTGATCCACCTTTTCCAACTTAATTGCAAGCATACACTGCAGTCCCTTCGTCTTCGCAATCAAAGTCTTCTTAACTTTTTCACCGGAAAAATGCAAAAAATTAAAGGTAAATAACTGTATTTCTTCTTTCCATGTTCGTGATTTTTATTGGGTTATAGATTTAATTTCAGTTTCATGAATTTTTGCCCAATAAGTAAAATTTAAAATTTACAGATAGTTGGCTTTTTTTGAGCTTTCATTTTATCTGGACACTTCTCAGCTTTATGAAAGTCATTTTAAATTTTAATTCGGAAGTGGATGCCATACGGTGCTTGTGAAGTATGTCTACAATCTAATGTGGATGTTCCAGTAAACGAAAGTAACTGGTATTAGAAACTGGTGATTTTGATATTTTGTTTGCAGTGTTTTTTGAATGTTGAATGCTATAGCTGCTTTTATTAATCAAGTCATGAGATTATTATTAATTGGTAAAGTTAAGCAGTAATAAGCTGTTAAGCTTTTAAAATAAGGCAAATATTGTGGGGATGAGCTATATTTTAATGTTATGAACACAGTTTTTGATGGGAGGGGAATAGAGAGGAATTATACAGATTTTGTATTTGCATTTAGCCTGTGTTCGATTTTTTGAAGTCATTAATTTTTGATGTTTAGCCTAGTTAGTTTGTTCATAACTAATGGTAAATGGTGTTTAGGGTTGGTAAAGTGGATTCCAAAATATTAAAGAAAATGTCAGTGTTGTAAATTATTTTCATCAGTGTGAGTTAATAGTGTAAATCAAGCTGGTAATTCAGTTCACTGCTTCATATTTTCTACTGCTTAAGCACCTTGTATGCTTTTTGATTCGAAATAAAATATATGTTTGATACCCTCATGAATAATCAACATTTGTATGGGAATTGGTGGTTAGAAGGATTGATAAGTACAGTACATAAAGCAATCAACATAGAATGGAAATCTGGAGAAGGCCTGTAAATTAGCAGTTGGCTACATTTTTTGAGTTGAAATGAGTTTGGTCCTTTATTCAGAATAGTGGCTGAGAATAGGTGATGACTTGGAAGTGTGATCTGCTTATATTTTGTATTGCAAATTTTAGAATTGGTAGTTTGGCAATATTATTGGCGCCTTTGAATATTTTTGGTACCTTCAGAAGGAGGGAAATGCAATCAAATACCTAGCAGACTATTTTTTGAAGGACTGTGGAAGAATTAAATTTGTTTATTAAAATGGCGAAAAAAGCGAAAGTACTTGGACTAGAATGAGTATTGTTGTTTTGCAAATATTATTTTGCTTTTTCGATATTTGTGATATAAATTGACAAAGTTTAAGACCAGTTTAAAGAAAAATTGACGGTAAATGGTTGTCAACACCTGCAAGATTGGTACTTTTTGGAAAATGCATGTTTTCATTTCATTCTTGTCATTCTTGTTATTATTATTATTGCTTCCGCTCAGTTCATCACAAACAGTTGCAATTGCTATTTCCATTGTTCACATATTAAGCTGAAATACACACGTTCAGTTCACGCTATGTTATACTTGCAAACGTTATTACTTATTTAGTGTCATCTGAGATCGTTTTTTTTTTCAAATATTTACTAAATGAAAAATATTACTTCAAATTATTAATTAACTCAAATATTTATTAATAAACTTTATGAATTTTGATAAATAATTTACAGAAATGAATTACTGTTATATCACAATTGGATTTTTAAACGTATATTTTGTGATTTGTGAAGCGCAGTTCATACAACAGTGTATGTGTTCAGAAACACAAATGTGCAAAAATGGATATATTAATTCATTTATTCCGTGCGTTAATAAATGTGGTGTAAGTGATTTGCAGTAAATATTAACCAAAGAATTGACTTTGAATATTCAAAAATTACGTGCTGAATTTCACACTTTCATTACTTTGTCTTTTACAAAAAAAAATTAATTTTATGAATTAATTGAATTGCAGTTTCTTTTTTAAAAAAATATAATCATACTGAATCATTTTCGTTAAAAAGATAGCTATACTCAATAAACTTTTATGATTTTTTCAATTCTGACTAAAGAAATTTGGTATTTTCATCTTTTTTGCAATTCAGTAATTTCCAGTACGTAACTAGAATAAATTTGAATTAATTTTAAGCGGTTCATCACAGCTTTGGGAGCTGATTTTTCAAGGGTTAAAGGTTGCGTAATAAATGAAGAAGAACGCATTACTCGTATAATGGACTGTATTGAAAAGTCCTACCCAAATGCGTTTGTTTTATTTATTTTTTCTTTTTCTTTTTTACATATTTAAGAATTAATAAAATTATTACCAAAATTGCAAACAGTATAAAAAATTTTTAAAAAAATGTTTTAAATTCAAATTAATTTGTAATAGATATGAAAAGAAGAAAAGCAAGAGCAAATATATTTATTTTTTAAATTTCTCCAATTATTTCAATTAAAAAATATTTAAAATTTTGGGTGTACAAATGGTCAGCGAAAAATGTTACGCAGACGTTATCCTGAAACGTTGCGTATTGCCATCCTAGCCCAAATTAGAAAAATGATCAATACTGACGGTAA
>UYYF01004267.1:279997-290827 GCA_900618365.1 Thelazia callipaeda
TAAACATTAAAAATCTTAAATTCATTAGCCATATGTTAAGTTATCAGATTAATGAATCAATAATGATAACACGATATACTTCTTAAGTACATGATAATTCTTATCAGATTAATGAATCAGTAATGATAACAGTGATTGCATAGCTAAATTCGAAATGGTTTTCAGGCAATTGAACACCATTTGTTCAAAAATTCAGCTGATGTAAAATGAAATCCTTGTCACATGCATTACAGTTAGTCCTGCATTGTGCAGTTTATAAAGTTGAAGAATTACTGTGTGATAAGAATGGCAGTAGTCGAAATTATCAACCGCTAAGTTTAAGCTTTCGCTACTTTTATTTTTATTTTGTAAATGTATTTTTTGTGTGTTAGTTCGAAGCTATGACTGCGCAAGGAAAAAACACTTTCATCAAAAGTTAGCAGCAAGAAACAAAGTGTGTGTCGCGCACTTATTGCATACACTTAAAAAGCAGTGCAAAACAAAGCAGCAACGAGTTGTTGATATATTCTTTTTCACGTTACAACTTCTTTACAATGATTTCATCTTATTATGAGTACAAGTATGCATTTAATGTCATATTACCAACTTGACGTACGATCACGTCAAATTGAAAAACAAAAACATCTGAACGTTAAATGACGTTTTTTGCTGAATGAGCTCAAAATATATTCATTGTTTTTGTGCTTTCTTACTTAAATTTTTAGACCAAAAAAAAAATTAATGAAAGAAGCTAAATTAGCATATTTTACAAAGAAATAAAACAAAAGTGTTATTTTCAGAATACATCAATTTTGTAAGTCTTAGAAGTAAGCGTTGAAAGCAGCGCGGTTTTTCAGTTGACTTTGAAGAATTGACTGCTGCATTACACTGATTTGCACATTCATCTTAACAATCTCTGATTCCATCTTTTGCAACGCTTGTTTCAATCTTAGCATTGGAGCTGCAATTTCTGTTACTGAGCACGGAATGGTTATTTAGCAAGAAGATCAGGCGGGCGGGCAGATAGTAACAATAATAATTACAATAATAATAATTATTATTATTATTATATATTACACCCACAATGACATAAAATTCCCTAATATGTTTTAATTTTTATTAATTTTGATAAAACTAAAAAATAAATATAACAAAATAATATTGAAAGATTGCAGCAAAGCATACATATTTTAACACTGGTAGCATCGAAAATCAAATATTTTTTATTTCAAATTTTAGAATCAAAGCAAAATTTAACAGACAAAATGAAAGTCTGCAATTAATCAATGAACATTTTTGAAAACAAACAAGTAATTGTTTTCTCAAATGCAAATTTGAATTTATTAATAGATTATGTAGAATTACGAATGAATAATGCTACCTCCATCATTGTTACGTGAGCTTGTTTCCTCGATTTGTTGCTTGACTTGCTCGAGTTCATCACAAACACGCTGTAACTTTGCCGTACGCTCTGCAATGCCAGTACCAATTGTCCTGTAAGGGTTGAAAGGTCAAAATCTTGTAAGACATAACTTTAATTATTTTTTCCCTCGTAAAAGTATCAACAGTAACTTACTTATACTTTTCATTTGCCTCCGCCAAATTATCTTTTGCAGCGCGAAATTTTGTCATGGCTGCTTGCAATTCATTGTTAAGATGATTTTCTCTGAATTTTCGTTAAATGTTAAATGTGGTCAATTTGTACAGCTTATAAATAAGTAAAACACATACACAATACAGAGAATGGACTTTAGCCCGCTGAATTTTGATGATTTTTAACCTTCGACATTGTGACCTTAGAAACATGTAAATAACTGAAGGAGTTATTGCAGTATTACTGATTACAAAGACAGAAAGAAAGAAAAGCTCAAAATGATAGGTAGTGGTTGGATGAGCAAAGAACCTGATAGCAATTCGCTCCATAGTTGAGCTAAGGTCACTGGCAAGACCCTTCAGAAGTGGTTGTGCTGAATTCAGCAGTTCCTTCAGAACTGTCTGCAATGTTTGCATCTGTTCCAAATGATTCCGCCAGTCCTAAGATACTTTTAATAATTCATAACAAAATGATAATTACAACATTTTGTGAAACCAACTTAATTGCTTCAGGTCTTGGCAATGACCTTAGCTCAGCTGTGAAGGAATTGCAATCAGGGTTTGCTCATCTCAATTACTGCCCATCATTTTGCAAGTAATAAATGTTTAAAATTAATGTGAAAAATTATGCTTACCTTTGCATCTTGTCTAATTATGATTTTGAGTTGTGGAGCTGCTCGTTCTACTTCAGCCTTCCAGGAAGTTACATCTGTATCGCTCTTAAGAATGCTTTCTAGTGGTTGTTCCTACAACTTCTAGTTATAATGCAAAAATTATAAGCAACATTTGTTTTATTATAATAGATTAACTTGACTGAACTTAACATTTTGATCTTTAGAAGCTGCCACCAACGGTAAAGCCTGTAGATCTATATCTATACCATGATCTTCATCATCAGCAATATCGATTTGTTGTTGTTGATCAATCTCTTCAAACTGAAATCTACTCCATGTTTTACAAATAACAAATTTTGTGTTTTATTTTAAATTCTCATTTTCACTCCTATATATATTTGCAGTTTTTAGTAATTAGTTTAGTTAGTTCAAAAAAAAGTGAGTTGAAAGTGTATTTTTTGTTGTTTAACCTCTTCGGCCGTGATTTCCGCTTCATCAATAAGCACGTCATCTTCAACATCATCATCACGTACAGGATCTGCCCTGCAATAAATTAAAATCAAGCAGACAGAAGTCGTATTTTGAAGTATTAATATACTTTTTTTGCTAAAATATTTCCATGAATGGGATACTGTAAAGTATAGAACAGTCAATGAGATATTTACAGTTGTTACCTGACCCAAGTGAATTGACTTGCAATTAGGGCTAAATCTGCCAATTTGTTTAACACATACAAGCACTGTACACCTGCTCCACTTTTGAGTTTATTGGGCGAGAAATCTATGGATATATTTTTAGATCGAAGCACATTTAAAATGTTTGAAATTACTCCATTTGGGTCATCAGACTATAAAGTTTTATTTTTAGAATTGAAATACAAATAATACTCCGATAAAATTTTGAGTGTTTTCAGATTTAAAAAAAAAATCGTGACCTCTCGTGGAAATGCAAATTTCGGGTCAACTGATATACGTATGAGCCAAGCTGATAATGTAGTAAAAATGAAAAATTGTTCGCCAACATTTGTGCTTCTTACAAAATATTCTCTGCAGAATGATCAAATAATCACTTCAATCATTCATTTATTGATTTTTTTGGAACTTAAGATTTAATCATTTGATCGGATTTCAAAGTAATGAATAGAAGTTTAATGAGTCTGACTAAATCTAATAGCAAATTAGCAATTAAAATCTCAATAAAATGGATGTCATTACTGTAATTATATGTATGTAAAGGAATATGTAATTCATTGCATTTTGCTGTTTTTATAAAAAAATTTGTGAAAATGCAAAAAGCTCAGTGCACACCTTGAAATTGTCCTATAACTCATGTCTAAATTTGCATAATTTTCTTCATAATTCAATAATTTCAGCTTATCATTCAGTTCATCACCAAATATATACACATTGTACTGTTGCGAACAGATTGTTTCATTTTCGTCGCACTGATTTGCGATTTTCTTCCCGTCTTCATTTTCTTCCATTCTTACAAATTAATCAAACACATTGTAAATATTCTATGGGAAAAAAATCAAATTTGAGCACTTCAAAATTTGAAAAGAACAACAGTTCACGTCAAAAATTATAAAAAGGCAAGAAATTCAAATAATTTATGCAGACATTTCTGCGTGAAAATAAAAGAGCAAATATGTTGGTAAGTAATCCAATTTCGAATATTTATTTATTTGTTGTCAAGGAGATTAATCAATGCCTAGCAAAAATCTGCAGATATCTCCGTGAACTTTACGACCACTGTTTCCTATAGCAACCATCAAAAAATACTTGTTCATTTAGCCAAAACTAAGCATTCCAATGACCACAAGTAAAAAAGTATCAGTCTTTTTCGATTCAATTTAATTACTATATTATAGTTTATATTTAGAAATGATATGTACATATTAAATGAATCCCAAACTTTGTTCATTGACGAGAAAAAAATTACACGTTCTTTGTCTCTCAGTATTTGACTTACTTTACTTCCATGCATTACGTATTGTATACGAATTTGCTAGCGTAAAATTAACGTTGTTTTCATAAAAATTTTTTCCCGTTGATACAAAAAGTTTCATATTCTGATTTTAAGTAAAAGTTTTAATTCTGATTTTAAGTAAAATGTGACATTTCTTACACAATGCATTTCCAATTTATTTCCAAAATTTGCAATTATTTTATGCTTTTGAATGTGATTAATTGTTTCTGAGATGATTTGCATAAGAACATTTGAACAAAAAAACTTTTTAATAACCAAAAAAATTCATAACTAACAAAAGAATTTTGAATATAAAGACATTTTGCTAATGTATTAATAATAACAATTAAACAACTTAATTCTTGCCATTCTGAAATGGCCGAAAAAAGTCACTTAAATCTATTAATTAGAAACTGCTTGTTTCATCTCAAAAACACGTAATAGTTACAGATTCCGTCTGCTTTACCTGAATGTTTCTTTGATGCACTGAGGTGAGCTGCTTCATCATCTTGCAAAAATTTTTGAAACATAAAATAAAACTGTCCTTGAAAGTATCATTAAGATTGAGCAGTAAGTAAATGCTACTTTTCGTGTGTTTCAGAATCTCCAGATATCTCTGTAAACTTTACGTCCACCTTAGAATCCAGCACTCTCATCGTTATACTCGCTAGTGTATCTGAAACGAAAGAACTTAATTTATATTTTCTCTCTGATAATTTTTAATCGTACAAGTCTTTTTTTATTTTCACCAAATCCTCTTAGATGAGTAACAGCTTTGCAAGATAAGACAGACGATACTTAAGTTTATTTACTTAAGTTTAAGTACTTAAGTTTAAGTAAATAAACTACAATTTAGATTCCAATCACACAGGTATGCTCTGAAATTCGTTGCATAGTAAAATTTTTTAGATTTAAAATGCATCGCAGAGTCAAAAATTGGCAATAATACTCAGAGCAAAGAGATGATTTCTTATGGATGGATAGATAGATAGATAGATAGATAGATAGATAAATAGATGGATAAATTAATTTAAATTAAAAAATATTGAAGCGTAGAATCTAGCGAGAAGAATACTTTAATTAGTATGATAAAGATGAAGAATGCTGGAATGACATAAATCTGCTTTATCTGAAGCTTAATCTTTATCCGTTTGTAATTAGTGGACAAAGGATGCATTAGAGAAAGGATATAGATTTCATTCTCGCAAATATATTCAATTTGTACACTTCTTTAGCCATTATTTTTGATAAGGGTAAATATTTGCAATGTAAATTTTATGGAATTGTATGCACAACAAAGTTATTCGTTAAATACAGTATTAAAATGGTCAATCTCGAGTGCAGCTTGATCAAAAGCATTACGTTACTACGTCAACTTATCTTTTAGCGTTAATTACATATCTTTTATTCACAAAATTAAAGGAAGATTTTTCACGTACAGCTGATTCCTTTTCTACGCTTTTCAAATTTCTTTCCTATTCTTTTAAGATGCGTTTTTTTCACGCGGATAAAGAAGAATAACTCATTAATGTCAGAAATTAGTATATCCCTACAGAATAGTAGGAAATTAGTACATCCCTACAGAGTAGTAGTAGGAAGTTAATATATCCTTATAGAATATTAGGGATATACTAGTTTCTGACATTTAGACACTTCATGAGATACTTTAATACACATAAGGTAGAAATAACATTATATTATTCAGATAACTGCATTATATTTAAGGCTTATAAATGAATAAAACATTAAACTGTTCGATGAACGTTGCGAACAAACTTAATAACACATTGTGAAAGGTTTAATTGTTAGTTTAGACTTTTTGTCTTTAGCATAGTGTAATGAAAAGCATACCATCGATGTATTTCAGACAAGCAAATCGCTTGTGCTCATTTTTGACTAGAAAATAATACGTAGGAAATCCACTGAGAATAATTAAAACAGCTAACAACTGGGTGGTAAAATCGAATATTATTGGGATTATTGAAGCTATGAGCATAAACAGGAAGAATAACAGAATGAAAAATAACGGAACACGAATGACATCTGAAAACAATTCATTTGAAAAAAAATAAAAGAGCGGTCATTTCATATTTGGTCACTACTAGTCTTAATCATTGTCATCTAGAAATAGAGCAGATATTTGACAAGATTAAACTGTCTACTTCATATATCACACTCAATTTCATTTGCGGTGACAATTATGACTGCATTTTTAATCATTGCTTTCTTTATCACTAACACCAACGTTTTCGTTCTTATACTGTCCAAAATATTAAAAGTAAATAAATTCAAATGTTGAAAAACTAATAAAGTAAAGTATTGCTTGCATTCACGGGTATTTTCTTAAATCGAATCCACAACAGAGCTGCGATTCCGGCAACTTTTTGCAGCACCATTACAAAAGCGACATAATCAATGAGTCGATTTACATTGATAAATGATAGCAACACAGTTAACAGCAACTATAAATGTTTAAAAATTTTCATACATTAAGAATATAAATAATGATAATTTAAAAAATAAAAGTACTCTAATAATAATCTTAAAAATTTGCAAATTTAAGAATATAGATAACAATAACAATAACAACAATAATAATCATTATTATAATTATTATAATAACTACTATTATTATTATGTTTTCTAACAAACGCGTTCATACTTAAATTTTGACGGATTAAAATTAATTACCTGTGCAGCGATTGCAGCTCGTGGACTACCTGTTTCTTCGTTAATGCAACTTAAAAATTTGGGTAAGTGACGTTCGCGAGCTGCCGCTAGCATATAACTTAAAATTGTCTCATTAAAAATGTTTCAAATCTTTGAGTAAATTACGTACTGGAAGAAAATTTTTGAAAATATAACAAATTTTAAATGCAATAAAAATAACACAGAAATAAAGTTAACAGCGAGATATATACTTATATGCAATAATAAATTATCGCAACAGAATAGATTATTGCCTACTATTTAAATGAAAATAAAGGTAATATCTCATTTTTTTTCATTTTACAAAAAACATACCGACTTGAACAAAATAAATTACTATTAAGGCTGCCACATATCAGTACCGCAATCATAAATGGTACGACGTAATAAAAGGGACCAAATACTTTTTGACTGAATAACTAAAATTATAATAATAAAAATAATAATAATAAAATATTAATTTTGCAGTAAATTTAAAAGTAATTAGTCAAACCTGAAAAAAGTAACAAAAATCTGTAATGCAATAAAAAAAAAACTCACTGCAGCAATAGCATTTGTTTTCAGCACTTCCTGCGGTGTAAGAGCCACAAAATATGAAAAAATCATTAATGTATATAACAATATTACCAAGGAAATACCCAGCAATAACGATGATGGCATATTTCTGAAATGGTAATGAAGACTAATCTGTTAATATTGATAATTTTGCATTAAAATAGAATAAATTTGGATATTTTCTTGAATTGCGTTTAAAAAATTAGTATTCGAATGCAAATATGCTAAAAACTTTTCTGAATTACAAAATTACAAAATGAAAGTTGAATCTTTTCAGCTCGAAACTAACTTATTTACTTGACTAAATAAAAATAACCAAAAGCTAATAAAAAATATCCATACAGATTTAAGAATTAACAAATTAATAGATGTACACTTATGCATGTACCGATTAGAATTTTAACGATATACCTTGATGGATTACGTATTTCATTCGAACTGTAATTGAGAACGTCCCAACCAGAGTAAGCGTAAAAACCAGCGTTAATGCTAAATACGAAATCCCTGATATTGAATTGGCTATATTCGAAAGGTTTTATAAAATTTTCATTCATTCCTAAAAAACTGCTGACAAAATTCTATCGCACAGTACATTTAAAACATCTTTCTTTCAAATTTTTTATTCTAAAAATTTTTTTCGAAAAAAATAACTTTTATTTTACTAAATTTATACGACAATAACTTATTATTGCAATATTTTTCAGCAAAAAATTGCGAATTTTATTGTTTTGAAAGACAAAAAAATCGAAAATTAAAGCAAAAATTAATAAAAGTTTTTAATTAAAAGAATTTGAAGAAAATATTTAAAATACTTTTTTGACCTTTGAAAAAAAAACAGTACAAGCCAGCAACAATAATTAGTGCTGTGGCACAAAGCTTTGCAACTGTTGAAGCAATTTGAAAAATCACAGCTGATTTATTCAACGAATAAAAATTGATCCACGTTACGAACACTGAAAATTGAAACGTTAATTAATTTGCTGCGATTTCTTAATTATATAACTAATTATTTTAGTTTTTAATAAAGTAATGTGTGCTAAATTCTTTCAATTTTTAATACAAAATATAAAAAATTATTTCAATTTTGAATAAAATAGTAAAATAATTGTGGAAAAATATAAAATGAGGGAAATTTGATTAAATTATAATAGTGAAATAGAAGAATTTATGTACTGATTGCGGCAGTAGAGTATTATAATTAAATTTAAAAATTTAAATAACTTTAATAATCGAATTACATAACTATTAATGTTAAGTACTTTTTTCATCAAATTAAAAAGACTAAAATTTTTTGATTTTAAAAAAATGAATTTTTGGAATAATAGGAATAAACCGAGCACAATAATGCCTAAATTCCATTCTATAAAACTCTGAAGCGTTTGTCCAAAATGTATATTTTGCGACATTCCATCAATTATGTAATGACCAAAAGTAAGAATTTGTACAGCAGTGGACGCTGGATAAGACAGTATTACACCTACCCACATGAATGCAAATGCAACTGAATTCCTAAATTTGATAATAAACAGAAATAATTTACTGTACTCAAAAAAACAATTTTTAAAATACGTACTGTACAAAAATGTATTTATAATTGAAGAAAGTAAATTAAAAGCATAATTGATTATTTGTTTAAAATAATTTTACTAAAAAAAATTATCAAAATTCTCAAATTTGATATTTTATAGCAATATTTATCGAGAAGGAATCAAAATAACAAAAAGTATAGATAGTACTGATACTTTTTGTTATTTATTCATTCATAATGATTATAAAGTGTTGTAAGAATGCCCGTAACTCCTACACGTTCTTACTTACCATCCAACATAACAGATGTATGCATAGTCACATCCAGGTTCTAATATCCCTGTGCCCAATTCAATGTATACTATTGAACCTATAAAAATAAATTATCTCTTATAAAAGTATTAAAAAAATATTACATTACATAGCCATACCTAATAATGCATTAATGTATGCCTTATCATAATAAAAAAAGAATTTTTCGTTATGGACACTTTTTAGGTAAAAAAGAGCAAAGTTTTTGGTTGAAAAAATTTTTTTTAAATAACTGACAAAGTTTATTTCAATCAAAAAATTACTAAAACTTAATTTGATATATTCTAAAGAACAAATAAAAAATTAGCACAATATGTATATAATTTTTTATATTATATCTCAAATGCACATACTTTTGAGAATCTGTAAGAGGAAAATGCTCAAAAATTGGAAATTGAAAATTAGAATTGCGTCTAAGAATGATATGTAAGCGTGACTATAATTTGACGTAAACGTGTACCTAAAAGTGAAATCAATCCACATAAAATCCAAACAGCAATAGATAGACCAACAGAGCCAACATTTTCAGTTACAGCCGATGGAGCAATGAAAATGCCAGCACCAATGCAATTTCCAAGAATATAACTTAAGCAACCGAAAAAACCAATTTTGTTCTCTTCCAAAACGCTGCCATCAATAGGGGTCATTTCAAAAAGCTTTAAAATTCCTTTTTTGGAATAATCAAGCAATGAGTTTGATTTCTCTATGCTGCACTTTATTAAAAATTGAGTAAAATTTTTTGGATTAAAGCAATTTTTCAAAATAACTGAAAAGCAAAAGCGCTGAGATGAACAAAGAAAGTGTGCTTAACATGCTAAAGCTAAATGTTTTAAGTAGTAAAGAAGAGAAAAGCATAAGAAAGTAGAGCAGAATCAAAAACTGAGCCAGAAGTTACAAGCTGAACATAATGAGTGAATCATTTTAGAAGCAATCAAATTAAATAATTGTAATTTTAAATAATTAAATTTGAATACTGTCAGGAAATCGCTTTTGTAATCAATCATTTTCAAATATTGAAGAAGTTTTCAAATAAGTATGAATGGCAAAAAATAACCAATTTATATTAATTAATAAGTATAAAATAATTTTTGCTTGCAAATTGTTAACACTCTGTTATTATACGTTGTAAAGTGAAAAGATTATTACAATTTATAATTGAATAAAGCCGTCAAAACCTTTTTAACCAAAAATAAAATCTATAATTAAGTATTGAGATAATTAGTCAATTTGAAAAATATAATGCAAAAAATACTGACATATTATATGTATCTGTCATATT
Organism: Thelazia callipaeda; assembly: GCA_900618365.1. Classification (NCBI taxonomy): domain Eukaryota; kingdom Metazoa; phylum Nematoda; class Chromadorea; order Rhabditida; family Thelaziidae; genus Thelazia; species Thelazia callipaeda. The sequence goes on from UYYF01004267.1 coordinate 290,534, forward strand.
TGATAAAAAGTTGCATTACAAATTTGAGAAAATAAACAAATTTAAGTATAACAAAATAATATTTGTTATAGTGTGCTGTCAAAATAGCAGCGTGTAGGAGCACAAAAATCTTATTCCGAAGTTTTTTTTCTGTCCAATAGATATCATTTGTATTCTAGAAAATATAAGTGTTCAAAAGTGTTATACATCTTTGCTTTCTATTTTTTTAAACTATGCTAATAATATTATACATTTTAGTTTTAATTATAATTAATTATTTATTAATTAATTTATTGATGATAATTGTGAATAAAA
>UYYF01004268.1:0-23067 GCA_900618365.1 Thelazia callipaeda
ATATTTCAGTGAATTATTTAAGAATTGAATTTTGTTAAGTTTAATCATACATTTTGCTTTGCACACAAAATAAGTGACTGAGTGTTTTTACGATATAATTTAATAATTGTTATTGTGACAACTTGTCAAGCGTAATCTAATAACGGCGATTTGTATTTGTATTCAGTGGAAATGACTCAATAATATTCAAAAAAGTATTTGCTATTTTGCATAATTATAATTATAATAGATAATCTAGCAAATAAAATTTTTTAGTGGAATAAATTTTTGGCGGCAAAGTTTTGAATGATTTCAAAATTTATATTACATTTCAATTTGGTAGTCATTTGATTGAGATTTAACCTTTGCATTAATTTTAATTGCTATTTTAATTGAATTATTTAAATTGCATATCTACAATTATTAATGTATTTATCATCAAATGGTGGCTAAAATTATTAGGTGATAAAAGTTGTCGGCGAGTTTGTTATTTATTAAAATTATGTCTATGAAAGATATTTGTTACTGTAGACTAATCACTCAACAAATCTGGAACAATTTTCAGCTAAACACATAATTACGGATAATCTAGCGTACTTACGGATGTGAACATAGGATTTTGTTAAGAACAAACTCATGCAACTTATACTTTAAGATGTTTTTTCTTGCAATATGTATTTTATTGCTTCAAACATTCTCATTTTATTTCATCTTTGTGTTGCATACTTTTGAAGTAAAATAGTTTATTTCATTTTTGTGAACTTTTAAGTTAATCATACATTCGCTATATTACTTTGCATACAAATACAAACTAAGTAATTAAATATTTTTAATATATTAAAAATAATCTAAACTATATAATCATTACTGCTAGACTTCATAACTGCAGCAATCTTTATAATGACGAATGCGCGGATAATTAAAATTAAAATTGACAATTAGTTTGGAAATTTATTTTTCAAAATTTAATCAGAAATAAGTCAAAATTTTGCTATTTTAGATTGTCTTTCAAATAATCAAAATTGTTTTCCTGCACAATTCATATATATATTTTACAGATTAATTATTGATATTACTATTTTTGTTATTGTTCATTACAGTCTCAGGGAGCAGCCATCTTCAGAAGCACCCAAATGATTTCCAAAGTAAGTTTTACTTTTTCACTCAAATAAGCAATTTGTGGACTGTCTGAATTTTCAAAAAATTACAGTTACTATTAACTTTATGAATTATTTTAGTTATAACAAGTTATGATGAGTTCCTCCTACCTTTTATGTATTCTTAGCAGCTTTACTAAGTACCAAATTAATGGAAATGATTATATTAGTAATATCAAATTAAAATATAATATTTTAGTGAATAGTGATAATAATTTCACAAAAAAGTAATTCTTGGGCTGAATTTCTTATCATTACCGTAATTAGTTCTTTTTGATGCAAATAAATTTGCACAGTTAATCGGACAGACATTATGCCTCATCATATTATGAGAGAAAGTATTATTTTGCTACTGCTATTTGTTGTTTGAATAAGTGTAAAAATTAATAAAATAACTGAAACATTATGAATTATGAATATTAGCAACCAAATTTATAAAATTGATTATTTATTGTTATTATTATTGTTATTGTTATCATTATTTTATCGAAGTGATTATTATAAGAAAGTAAGTAAAGTGTGAACAAGTTGAAGTTTGGTATTTTTTATCGCTTTTAAAATCTCTGAACTTCAGATTTGAGATAAAAATTTTACGATCAAAAGTTTATTTATTTACGGTCAGAGGTTAGGATCTGTAATACATGTTGTAATTTGCTTTGGCTTCTGAAAACTCAATTGATTCCAAAAATATCAGTCATCTTGGTCACTCTTATCAGATCAAAATTTATCATTTGATTGATTGAAGTACTGATTGTTACTCAGGTGTGACATGCTAGCAATGGTTGATCCATCGGCATTAACCGCGGAAGCACTAGCTCGAGCCGCGGTAATTTTATCCGTTGGTTTATTGCTAATGTTCTCCGCGGTGATTTCCATAACTACAACATTGTGTAATGATGCGCTTCGTGATGTAATTGGATATTATATGGTTTGTCAAACTATTTCATATTTCATCTATTTATTTACTATCATAATTTTTTTAATTATGATCATTTTTATATCATAAAGTAAAATTATTTGAATATTTTATTATTTATAAATTTAGTTCACATTTTAAATGATTGTTTTTTTATACAAAAAATAGCAGTTGTTGAGGTTATGCTAAACAAAGTTATTATTATTATTATAAATATTATTATTATTATTATTAAAGTTATTATTATAAGTCATTATTATTGCAACACTTTTCGATGTGCAGATACTTTTCTGCAGTTGTGAAATTGTATTAAAAAATTAGATTTTTCGTATTTTTAATTAATTTTTTAAGCTTTTTGTATTTTATTCAAAAAATTTGTTTTTTATGTATTATTATTTATTATTATTTGTGCAAGAAATACTACTAAGTACTTTTAATTTGCTAAATAATAACTGACATAAAACAAATTATTCATGAAATCAATAAATCTCGGAGTTATCATTATCAAAGTTGGTTGCTTAAAATATCACAATTAGCTATGGAATTTTTTAAAAGAGGGAACTTAAAAAAACTTTTGCATTAATTGCTGATAAATTTTTGATAATTTGTTCATTTATTGATAATTTTAATTTCCAGTATGATTGAATACAGTAATGATATTACAAATTATGACTATTTTTAATAATTTATTATTATTAAATATAATAATATAATAATTATTAATAGTAATTATTTGTAGGTTTCTTTATCAGCCGCTGATTTACTTTGCTCCGTTGCAATCATACCAACAAGTATGTACAGTGCTTTAGCACCTGACTGGCAGTTTATGGGTGATAATTCGTTGGTATGCAAATGTTTAGTATATTTAGAAGTAGTTTTATTTGCAAATACTGCCTATACTCTTGCATGGATTGGTATTGATCGATATGCTGCTTTGATGAAGCCGCAAAGGTAAATTAATTTTCATAATTTTAATATCTCAGCTAATTAATAATAAAAAATGTTGATTATTGAGTTTAAGCTAAATTATTTAAATTTGTTCCATTACTTTTTGCTAATAAACTTTATAATTAGATTAAGTTTTTTTGTTATAATGAATAAAAATTTGAATAAATAAAAGCAAAATGAAAATTATTCCAAAAATTAATTCACAAATATTTTGTTGTAATTAGCATTTGATAGTTTCTTTTAATGCACACACTTTAATAATGAAAGATATTTTTGGCTTCAAATTTTTATAAGCATTTAAGAAAAGATCCTTTTTTGCATATTAATGAATAAGATCGTTATTATAATTACTTACTACAAGACCTTTTCATTTCTGAGTTTAAATTTATTCAAGTGAGCAAGAAGTAAAAGTATTTCGTTCTTCTTTTCCATCAAGTTCATTGCTTTTACTGAAATTATTCAAAGTTTAGATATATCATACAAATCACTATTACTCATATTGATTCAATAATAATAATAATTATTATTATTATTATTAATATTATTATTATTATTGTTATTAATATTGATATTATTTTTCGTGAAAGCAAAAAAAAAATGGTTTACAGGTATGAAGCAGAGCAAACTATCATGAAATGTAAATGCTGGATTGCATTCACGTGGAGCAGTACAGTACTATTCTCTTTGCCTATTATTGTTGCTCGCATGAAGGCATGAATTTACAGTATCTTTCTGGCATTGGCCTGATATTATTGTCTTTAAACTTATAATTATTTTATAGAGATTTTTTTTTTAATTCTAAATATTGTTATTATTTTTTATGAAGAAAAAAATGGTATAAAAAAGGGTTCATAGCTTGCAGTCATTTTTAAAAGCTGTACAGAATTTTAAAAACTGAATTCAAAAAATAAGCTTTAAAATAAAATTATTTTTGCTAATAAAATACAAATATTCGTTTTCGATTATAATTTACATATTTGTATAAGTTTATTAATATTTAATTATACTAAATTCTACTACTAATAAGTCATATTTTTATTTAAATAACATAAAATCAACCTCTGTGTAATATTGATTGAATACTTTTTACAATTCAAAAAAATTAATTTTCAAGGTGTCGTATTACCATGCAGCTGAATTGTGCCTGCTTGATTGGTCAGCAACAACGGCTTATAATGTTACATTAGCCTCACTTATTTTGGTACCTTCTACAGGCAGTATATTATTCACTTATTCTTCAATTTTTTGGGCCATGAGAAATTCGCATACGGTTTGTTTATTGATTTTCTTGTATATTTATTAATAGTGATTGATTTTAACGCTTACTAATTTTTCTTAAATCAAATCAAAAATAAACTAAGACTGTTTTTTTTGATTTTCATAAAGATAACTAATGCAGTTTCATTAATGTGCTAGTATTCAAATAACTGAGCATTTGGAAATATACTTATTAAAATATAAGATTAATTAATAAATATATTAAAAAATATTTATTTTGAAATAAAAATTTGATTTTAAAAATATAAAATCTTAACTAACTGATTTTAAACAATACAATTTAAACAGAAAGTAAAATAAATTCTTTTAGGAATTGATTGTAAAAAGTTTGAAACTTGAAAATATTTGTCTTTTAGCAGATATTTGATACTTTTTTGTGTTTATTTTTATTAACAAAATGTGTAATTTCTACGTGAACTCATTCAGCTTATTCTTTTGAATAAGTTTGCAAAAATATATTATTCAGTGAATGATTCATTTTTCGTTTTTATTAACACAAATATTTAAAAAAATATTTGTAAAAATATTTGTAAATATTTGTAAAAAATTTTTATCAAATATTTTAATACATTTTTGTAAAATAATTACAAATATTAAAAATTTTTTCTTGTTAAAATATTTGTAAGGTAAATTAAAATTGTCTTAAATTCATTATTAGTAAGACAAACGAAACTGAAAAAAAAAATTTTCATTTTGTATATTAAATTTAATAGTTTCAATTTTACTGTAAATAATAAAAAAATTCAAAAATAATTCAAAAATATAAAAAATATTCTTTCAAATTTACAGTACTATTTTGTTATTATTGAATTTAAAAAAAAAATAGCAGCTATTTTTTATTGCGCATATTATGCTAAATATTTTCATAAATTATTAGCAAAGTAGCAAAGTTGGGGATATGAAATAACGCAAAAAACGTAAAATTTCAATAAAACCTTGAACAGCAATAATAAATTTTTGTTTATCCTTTTTTAGTTTATCGGAGAATTTTGCATGTGTATGTATAAAAATAAGAAAAAATTTTCTAACAAGCAAAAAAAAAGTGATGAATGTTTTTTGCATAATTTAATTAAAATAACTAAACAAAACACATTTTTTGAAATTTTGATTATATTTTAAAAAATTTACGTCTTCATAACGATTTTAGTTAGTAATGAATGATAATATCAGTTGTAATCATTGCTATAAAGCAATATTATTAATTAATACTTGAACTGATAATAATAGATTTAATATTATCATTTATGATTGTTATATTAGTAATAAAGATATAATATGGTCGAATTATTATTTCTTAAGCTAAAGTTATCGAAAATTTATGATATTTTTCAAAGTTATAACTTTTTAAGGTTATTACAGCATGTGCGTAACTCAATTAATTTCTTGCTTACTTACACGAATACTTGTTTTTATTACCACTTACTCTTATGATAGTTCATATTATTTTTTACATTATTATTGATTTAATGCAACTTTAAAGTGCTATCAACTAAAAAATTGTAAAATACTTAAATATTAAATGTTTTAAATAAATATTTGTTTGTGTCGAATACAGTTCTAAGCAATAATAATATTATTATTGTGATTGATATCAGTGATAACTGATAATAATTGATGACATTATTTACACACATAGGCATTAAAAGTTTAATAGAAACAATTTATAATAAAACTTCATTTTAATTTGACATTAAAATATGCAGAGTGTATTCAAATTTTGATAACTAAATATGTAAAACAAATAGTGACATCATGAATATAATCATTTAATAATAATTATATACTAAAAAATTGCGATAATAAATGATAATAGTAACGGGCAATAAATATTAAAGTGAATTAGCAGTATTGTGCTTAAATTTTAATGATATTTTAATTGTGCATGGATTATAATAACTTTGAGTAATTAATGCAATATTATCAAAAGATAATAAGGATCAGGACAGTATTCTTTATAATAATTTATCAATTATTTTATTTTAAATTTGTTTTGAATGCTACTATTTACTTTTAATTATTAAGTAAATAACAATAATAATAGAGATTAGTAGCACTGCATTGCATCGATAATTGATGTATTAGTGTGATCTAATAATATATACTGATATATGATATAGTTATTGTAATAATGCAAATATGATATATAGTGATGCTTGATATTTTTACAATTTATTATTAAGTAAAAAATGTTTTAATAATAATAACGATGATAGTAGGAAGGATGATGATGATATTAATTATTAAGGTCACATGAATAATAATGCATAATGTTGTTACATAATAATGATGATAACAGAGGTCTGATAAACATAACTCATGCACATTAATATTGGCAATAATAGTTATTGATAACAATAATAATAATAATAATAATAATAAGATAGACAATAATAATAATATGAATGATTTTTACAGCTAGAAGACAACCAACGCTTATCACTGGAAACGGACCCAAATTTCGCGCTTTCCTTCTTCGTGCTCATCGCGTTTGTGCTTTCATGGTTACCAGTGATCGTCGTGCGCTTTGTGCCGCAATCAGTTCTCGGAGCGGCGGATTTGGCAACGGTAGACTTTGTGTTCGTTTGGCTGGCAATTGGCGGGCCCTCCTCTAAGTTGCTCATATCCGTTTTTATCAGTCAGGAATTCCGCTCTGCCCTCGGCCAGTGTATTTCTGCCCTTTGCCCTTGTTGCTATTTGGCTACTTTTGCTGTACGCCAAAGGCGTCGCTCAGATTATCGAAATTTATCTGATCGACGCTTGAATCCTCCTAATTAATTGAATTTATTTTGCTTGATTTATCTATTTGTTCAGTTATATTCCTTCTGCCATTGATTCAGATTTTGTTTTTTGATTTTTAAAGCTTTTAAATGATTACTTATTTTCAGATCTGGTTTTTTAATCTATCTTTTTGCTATTTACTTTAGTATTAGTAATACTGTAGCCACAATTACGGTTGCTTCTTTTCCTTAGAATCGGTAAATATTATATTTTACTTTTTCATTACACTCTCAAAAATTTTTACTTTATTATTACTAAGCACTCAATGCTGTACTGATCTGCGAAACGTAATCATATCAGTTTTGCAGCGATAAGCTAATTGTTTTTTCCCTGCAAAACCATACGCAAATTTTAGTCTATTTTATTTATTCTGCGACATTGTCATAATTTATTCAAAAATTTGCATTCACAAGCACTTTCTCACGTTCACAATTTGCAAAATTAGCATATTTTATAGGAAATATTTAAATAAATGCGTCTGAAACGAACGATACTTTCCTGAATCATTCATTATTTGTATAATTTTCATAGAAGGAAAGGTAAAAGAAGAAACAGAAGTATTATTATGATAGCAATAAAAGTATTACTTAATATCAGTAATAAACTTAACTGTTCTTCAATTCCCAGTCAATCCTCACACTTCTTGTCAGACCGGCTTTCTTCACCAAATTACTGCCCTTCCGTATTATTCATTCTTATTCGTTATTTATGTGTGATATTAAATTCCGACGAATAGCGAAGCTTAGAAGTCAGCCATCACTTCATTTGCTCATTGCTCGTGTATAGTGATAATTTATTACTTATGTCAATTTATTATTTCCAACCTCTATGATAAATACAATCATGATAACAATAATAAAAGATAATAATAACAATAATAATAGTAATATTAGCAGTGATAAAATTAACAATAATAGTAGCAATAATATAATTATAATATTAATACCAATAATATTGATGGTACTGATAGCAAAAGCAATAATAATAATATTAGTAATAATGATATGATACTAATAATAATATAATTAACAATAATGATAATGGTTATGCTATACTTGTTAATGCTTAATTACTCTTGTCGTGTTAATAGCACATTGTATTAATTCAAAATTGGGTAAATGCAATTAAAATATCTTCAAATCGTTCAAACAAAATTAATTTAGTGCCTGTATTTTGTGTTATGTAAATGTTTGTTGCATGTTACATTTACTGTTTACTTACTAATTTTACTCATTATCAATTAATCGATTGTTCCTCATCAAAAATTCACTTTTTCGATTTCTATTACTTTTATTTTTCTTCTAAATCGCTAAGATAAAAGTTTTTTTTTGCCTTTTTTGGACATTTTTGTTTTTGAAATGCATAAATTATATACATATATACATGACATATTACATATACATCTTCTAATATGAAAGAATTACTATGAATGAAAGCACTTTTGTTTGTTTAAGACAATTTATGCTTTGCAAACTTTTAATCATATACAGAATGCACATACGATAACGCCCTCAGCATCTTAACATGAAATGAGAATGCACTGAGATTCTAACTAAAACAATCAACATTGACCTTTTGCCTGACCTATTTTTCATCTTCAATACTGAAAATTATTGTCTATAACGAATATATGTGCAGAGTTCAACAATACAATACAATTCAATACTACAAAAATTCTATGATAAAAACATATGGCATTGCATTAATCCTTCACGATTTTGAAAGCGTTATCCTACGCTCTAATTTTATTTTGCAAGTTTAGATTTAAAGTTAAAAAGTCCAATTCAATAAATTATATTTTATTTTGCAACTTTGCATTCTGTAAACATGTCGATGAATAGCAAAAGATCTCTGAATTGAATTTTAGATTCTGAGGTTTGATTCTGAAGTTCGGATCAACTACGTACTGATTATGTACACGTATTAATAATGTATATAATCCATTACCTATTCGTACTTACTGATCTGTTGATACACTCAAGTAACCAGCAGTAATTGCATCCATTACTGAAGCAAATTTAGGCAAAATGACTGATTGTAGTATCATTGAACAACACACACTCATTCCGAAATAGCGATTTAGCACAATTATTACTAATCTTATTTAAATTTGTTTTAGGCTCATAATTTTTGCATTAGATTTATCAATGATATCACTAAAAAATTAATACATTTCATACGTTTATCAGTAAAAAGCAGGCGTGATATGCACAAACAGGACAAGACGAAAAATTACATAAGTGAAACACCCCTTACTTAGTACAATACATTCAAGTATTTAGCATTATTTTGAGACTTCAATTTTTCATTGTGGGCTAGCAATTTCCTACGAAAGACAAGGAAATTGACTCTGATCTGGGGTACTGATGGCATACGGTAGGCATTGGATTCTGTAAGGTCTCGATCTCTGTAGCTCTTTGTAGAACATGCAGTTTCATTCTGTTATTAGCCGCTATTTAAAAGTACAGGTTTACGATATTTTTAAAAGCATACACCAGCAAAAACTATTTTTTTTAAATTTTTTTAGTTATTTTTTATTGAAATATGCAAAAAAATTTTTGATTTATTTGTCTATGAAAGCTCATTAGTGGAAAATCAAGTCTGATTTAGACAATAGCTAAATTCTGTTGTTAGTACACTAGTATATGCGAGACGTATTTTAAATATTGGATTAATTTATCAGCTTTGGAGTGAAAAACTTTGATTAATTTAATGCAAAAGTCGTAATTTACAATTTGAGAAGGGAAGAAGACCTGAAATTATTCGATTATGAATTAATCAAATGTTCTGTGCTGGAACTTATACTTAAAGCTACATTTTACTCAGCTGTTTCCCTCTAACAAACTTGAAAATTATAAAGTTTCAGGTTCACACTTTAAGAAGCATTGATATCATGTCGTCAGTTGTTTTTGGTGATTCAGGACCATCAAATGATGACAATTTTTTGGAGGCAAAAGAAAATTCAGAATCTAGATCAGACTTAGTACTACTTGTAGTAAGTATTTTAATTTTCTGTAGAATTAAATGCTTTTAATGTTTCATCGTTTCTGACGTTAGAGGCAGTCAGTGCTATTGTCACCTTTCTCATTCACATTTATGAAGAGCAGAAAATATTTGAAAAGAGGCTTAAAGCTTCATGTTTTATTTTGAGATCATATATGCCTAGTATAAACTGCAATGAGATATGAATGCTCGCAGTTGCTGCAAAATTTCATTAAACTTTCAAAAACTGACAGATTTTTGAGTGTGTTTAGGAACCAAGCCCGTGTACTGAGAATGAGCATCCGCTAGAATTTACATATGTGTTCTCTTATTTTGTACGTCCGAGAGGAAAATTCGATCCAGAGGATTATGCATTGTACGTTCAACCAGTGGCTGCATTTAGTTCTGTAGAGCAGTTTTGGAATACATATCGGTTTTTAAAGCATCCAGCTGGTTAGCTTTTTCATAATAATGAACGAATCTAGTTGATTTCAAAGCATAAAAGTCTGCACTTTATATCGACTCATTTATTGTTTGATCTTTTTTGAAAGTTTTCGACTTCTTCTTTGCTCTGGAAGGAAGATTTAGGCTGAAAAGGAGCTAGAAGAATCACCACAACCAAGTATAATAATGGGAAAGTTCGGATTATTTTTACAAAAAATAGAGCGACTGAAGATGTGTGAGAAATTTGCAATAACTTTCAAATTCACCGCCCGAAGTTGATCACCTACCTATAAAACAAGAATTGGTTTTAGATATTACCGAGAAAGTAGATTATCATATGTTCAAGGAGGGTATAAAACCTGTATGGGAAGACGCAGCAAATCAAAAAGTTTGTAATAATAAACTTCTGTTGTTTTCGTCACATGTTGATAGGGCTTTCTAACATAGACGGCCATCCATTTTCATTTATTTCGTTCCGAATTTTTTTCCATTGCTTTTAAGAATCCGCCATCAAGTCAGTATAAGTCTCGCATAGTCATGCCTTAAAAGAAAGAGACGACTTCCAAATAATTGAGTGTTCGTCAGTTTTTGTAATGTTATTCAGGGAGGAAAATGGATTTTACGGCTAAAAAAAGGTCTTTCATCTAGAATCTGGGAAAATTTGATATTGGCAATGATTGGTGAGCAATTTCTAGTTGGAGAAGAAATTTGTGGTGCTGTGTGCTCGGTACGGAATCAGGTTATTTTTTTTCTGTTTTTGTTGTTTCAGATAACTTTTATTTATAAGTGCGTTAGGAAGTCACTGATTTTTTCAGTACTTATGTAAAATATAGGTAGACTGCAGTATCTTTGTGATTATTGTAATGAAGAACTAAACATCTAAGGAATTTGATCTATCTTTGATGTCATGGACACACATATTTGCTACTGACATTTTTATTTCACTTGTTGCACCTCATGTCAATCTTGATTATCAATAATTATTTCCTTACTTTTTTATATAAGCTTTTTCTTATCGATGATATGCTTTTGTTTAGAATTTTAAGCTTTTCCTTTGGTGAGTTGCATATGTTCCATAAATCTATAACGGACATTAAATTCATTTGCTAACTAATAGATTAATATTTGTAGGAAGACATTGTTTCATTATGGAATAGAACAGCAGATAATTTAGCAACAACTAATCGTATCCGTGATACATTGCGTCGAGTTTTAAACTTACCTCCTAATGCAATTTTGGAGTACAAACGACATGACGATTGTTTAAAGTATATTTTGCCCTTCTAATTTGGATTGTAAATTGTATGTATATAAGTCTATATATAAAAGTTGTGTTGGCATTTTATAACCATATGGGTAGCAAACTCCTTTTTTATCGGAATAGTCAAATATGTATTGAATTTTCTTGACTATGGGTGACTATGTATCTTAGTTCAAGGAATCTTGATCAAAACTCTGGTAGCTTTGTTGTTCGTTAAAAGTTGACAAATATTTTAGAGACCAAAGCAGTTATCGTCACACAAATGTGGACCTACCAAGAAGATGATAGATTTCACTTCTACTTTGTATATAATAAATGATTAGCTCATACTGTGCATAACATTATGAAATAAGGAATTTCTTAATGTTTTCGACTTTTAAAAAATTTTAATAATAAATAGATGCACTCATTTGAAGTTTAAAAATTTTATCGTATATCTGTATTTGATCGATCGTATTTGCGTTTGTCGATTTATATGCTCTCTATTTGATAATACATACTCAGATGCGAGGTATGGACTGAACCAATAAAGCTTTACAAATTCATCATTTCGTGTTTCAGTTATTCAGATTAAGTACTACATAGTCTTAAAAATGGTTGTCCTGTAATTGATTTTTCAGTTTTATTGAAAGGGCTAGTTTGTTCAAGGTTGTGTCGAGTGAAGCTAGGCAGTAAAATAGTGGTTATGGCAGGTAGAACAGTTTTTGTCGTTGAAATTATTTTTTTGGAGAACTAATCGTAAGGGCGATTGTGCTTTCCTATCTCAGTCCTTCAGTTTCATTGTATTGCCAGAATCAGGGTTAATGATTATATCACTGCGTAGTCTAAGTAATTTATAGCAAGGAAATATAGCCAGTTAGATTAGCTGCAAGTAGATTAGTATTAGTGGTGCGTTCTCTAAAAATATAGCTGTAATATATATTTATCTCCCCGTATTTGCAAAGTATTCCTAAATGTTTCCAGAACTGCCACTATACAAAATGGATTTTGCATTAGTTCATTTTGATAGTTTTGTATTGTCATTTAGGTATTTAATCTGATTTTCTTGGCAACTAAGCTAGAAATAGTGGCATGCAAAGTTCTAAAAGTTGGTTTTTAATTGTAGTCAGAGTACCAGTCATTATTTGTGTGCTATTACAGTGTAATTTGTTAACTTTCAAAATATGTAGGAAACTTTTTGTGATTTAAATTCTGTAAATAGTATTCGTTTTTTAGTAATGTGAGGAATTCTACAAAACTATTAAAATGAGTTAATATAAAATTTAGACTGCTTTAAATTCGTTAATTAGTTTCCTATTATATTTTTCTCAGAGAATTTGCAGCTTTAAGTATTTATATCACTGCGGTGTGATAGTACTGACTTAATAAGTACGTAACTGTACAGCATTTATATGTTATTACCTTTTAAGCATATCACAATGGATAGACATACAACTGTAATAATGCCACGTTTAGCAGTTCTCTTCTGGATTTCAATAATGCATGTGCAAATAGATGGCAAAGTTTATCAAGTGGGTGATAAGGTAATGTTTTGATTAAAAATTTAATGTGATTCTTTTATTCTTCAGATACAGGTTGTTTTAAATTCTGAAAGCTATCTGCTTAATTTATTAATTTTTATGTCTTTTGGATCTATCGTTTAAATCACTAAGAGCATTTACTAGACTGCCTTAACTTGTTGCCGAATTTGAGTGAACTGTCAACTACTATCGTTTGTCAAGGTTTTTTGTTAGAATGACTATAAAATTTAATTATATGCTGATTATGGTAATCATTGTTGATAGTCAATTTATTATGCTTTTAATTAATCGACGTATGATCTTGAATGGTATATCGTTTTAGGAATTCCAAGAAAAGTTATGACTGCACATACTATCAAAATATCAAGAATATATGTTTTAAAATGAATTCTAGCTTTGGAAAATTTTGATGAATGTTTAAATTATATTCCTGATTTTTGTTTAATTGATATTATTGCATTATTTGTATTCCAGGTCGAAGTTTTTGTGAACAAAATTGGACCGTATTTCAATAAGCATGAAACTTATCATTTTTATCAGTTACCGCTTTGTCGCCCTGTTATGGTATTAATTTTTTTCCAGTCAAGTGAATTTGAAAATGTGGTCAAGTATTTCATTTTTTGGCACTTAAGCGTACAAAAATTAACAGTCATTTTTTGTGTTTCTTAACAGCAATTATTGTATCATTGATTTCAAGCTTTTGTGTTAATTAAAAAAAAAGCTTTTGTACTTTTAGATAACTTATAAAAGTTTATCATTGGGACAGCTATTGAATGGCGATAGAATAGCTGAGTCATCTTATTCATTACATTTTGGAGAACGACTAGCTAAAGCTTCTTTGTGCGGAAAATATAAAATTACAGTAAAGGAGTTAGCTGACCTTGTAGCTGCTGTGGAAGATAATTTTTATTTCGAATTAATTATTGGTAAGTGAATCGAAGGCCATGCAAAATCTTTAGTAGTGCAGTGAAAAGTTAGTAGATTTTTTTTTGATGAGAATAGTGTAGTCTTTGCAATAGGGATCACAAAATGAAGTTGGTGAGTGTGATTGAAAATCTTCATTTCAAATGATTATATCAGGACTCACAGTTTGGTATTAAAAAGCTTAAAAGTTGTAAATTATAAAAATTATAAATATTGCATTATTAATTGATTTTATCTTTTAGAAATTTATGTGCACTCCAAGTTTTTGTGATTTTAGATAATATCCGAGTCCATAATTATTTGGGATTCGTTGAAGAACAAAACACTTTTCCTCACAAGCATCACGCTTATTTGTACACTCACTTTGTTTTCGCTATCGATTATAGTCTTAGGACTGGCAAAGTATCTTATTTATGCATAGCCTTATTTACAATTTAATCTTTGCAACTTCGTACGCATTTCTTTGTTTCAAAGTTTTTTAAATATCCTTTACATTTTCTGGTTTATTCTCCTAATTTTTGAATAGTATTCATGAATTCTCTTTTATGTTATCAATTTCAGATATATCGAGTAACTCTGAAAACAGATCAGGATTCAGTAATTGATCTTAGCGCAAAACCAGAAAGTATCGAGCTTTTTTATAGTGTTATTTGGACTGAAACTGAGTAACATTTCATAATTTTAATTTTAGATCTATTCTGTAGTCGTGTTTTGAGGGACAAGTTTTTCTCGAATTATATTCTGTTAAGCCTTTATCGCAATTAAATTCGAATTTTACAGGTCTGTATAAATTGCAGAAAATTTGAGCGTCAAAATAGCTCAGACAAAGAGTTCTTTGCTGCTCGAGCTGAACGAGTGCAGTGGACTGCAATATTAAATTCTTCATTACTTATTTTGTTTCTTGTATTCCTCTTCGCGTGGATTTTGCACTCTTCAGTAAGATTTTTATATTTTATCTTAAGAGGTATTTTATTCTTTTATAAAACTAGAAAACATAAAATTCAGTGCTTAGGAAGATACTTCTCAGTTGCGAAATGACATTTGTTCCTCTATTGAAATCATCTAAATAAACCTTTATAGATAGGTTGAAAAAGATATTTTTCTTGACTTGGAATCTTATTTTTGTTTTCGAGGCTTCTGTTAGAATATGAACGAAGGAAAGTTACATCTGCTTGATAGGGTTATGAAATAAATGATCTATGTAATCTTTTAATGCTTCATTTTGATAAGTGATATCTTCAAGATAAAGAGCGAGCTAAACCGCCATAACGACAAAGTCATTGATGATTTTCTATCCGAAAAAGGTTGGAAATCCATTTCAACGGATGTATTTCGTCTGCCGAAGTACCGTACTTTTTTTGCCTCAATAATTGGTTAGTAATGTTTATATTCTCCAGTTTTTTTATTAAAACTTTTAAATCATATTTTCAAGCCGGAATTTGTGGTATTTTTAAGCTGAACTATTTTATTTTCCGAGAGAAGTACGTACTGTAGCCTTGGTATGTAATTATATTAGATATCCTTAATTTTCAGTTGCAGTTAGAAGAAAGTCTTGCAATTTGCTCATGAAAAAAATATTTCTTGAAGAAGTTTCATTATTTTTGTGTTTAAGTCTCAAATCTATCACCTTTGTTGATAACAAAGCTATTTGCAGGTGTTGGATCGCAGTTTCTTTTTCTAGTGACTGTTATTCTAATTATCGGTTCTACAAATTTAATTAATGCAAAAAATCATGAAACCTTGAATAGTGCTGCAGTCTTTTTGTATGCGGTTACATCAGGTATTTCATATGACTTATGGTTTCCTTATCGTAACGCGCAATAAGTTATGGTTACCATGGCGGTTTTCTCAAAAGCTGGTTTTTTAAAGAATTTTTAACCACATGAAGTGCAAGATTCTTCGTATTCTAAGCACTCATTACTGAGTTTGATTTACATCAGTGGTTTTAATTCTTGTTTGCAGGAATAGCAGGTTTCGTTTCTTCTTATATTTATAGACAGTTTGGAGGAGAGCATTGGGCTCTGAATGCCAATATTACAACATGCCTTTTCACTGTACCAATGACTTTAATATGGGTATTGAATAATTCGGTATCTTGGATGTATGGTTCTACCCAAGCTCTACCTTACACAACCATTATGATATTGGGATTACTTTGGCTTTGTGTTGGTTATCCACTAACAGTTATTGGTGCAGCTATTGCTAAAAATATAGCTGCAGCATATTCAGCCCCCTGTCGTACACGAAATATTCCTAGACAGCTTCCAGATTTGCCATTCTACAAAACAAATTTTGTATTAATTCCTTTTGGTGGTTTATTATCATTTAGGTATTTGGTTTAATTTTCGCAGCGATTAAGCTGGAATTTGTTATTGATTTCGTTCATCCAATCAGTGGTTACAAGACATTTTTCAAATTTACTCTGATAATTCTCGTGGAATTTCTTGAAATTTATATACTCTGTCAAAATATCATGAAAAACCTAGAAAACTAGTCTAGACTCATAAATATAAATTTTTCTTGCTTTCATTACCATAATATATTTTCTTCTATTATTTCTGAAAAGCATCCTGAATACAATTAAAAATTTACCATTGTTTTTTAATAAAATGTCTTGAAAAATAAGCAAAAACAGCAAGAAGGAGTATTCCTAAAAAAAGATTTATGGCAGAATTTCAGTAGCGTATCCGCGGAATTGTTTTACATATTTTCAACGATATGGAGTCGTGAATTGTACACAGTATATTACGTGCTTTTGATTGCACTGTTAATGTTGATAATTGTTGTTGCAACTTCTTCGATAATGCTCATCTATATAAAACTTAATGCTGAAAATTATCATTGGTGGTGGTCGTCTATATTCATTGGAGGGTAAGTTTTAGTTTCGAATTATGTAGTATTTTCTAGCAAGTAATTTCTTAAAAGTTTACTGTATTTCATCGAACTTTCAGAGATATTGTAACTTTTCTAATTCCTCCAATTATTTTTTATTTTTTGCCCTAAAAATTTTTCACTTTCTTACACTTCCTTTTAACTATAAATGCATATCCCTTCGTGATTCGTTTCTGGTTAAAGAATATGATCAGCGAAACTTTGTTAAAACAAACTTATTTTAGGTCGGTAGCTGTATTTATTTTTATTTACGGAACTTTTTTCTATTATTATCGCTCAAGTATGACCGGTTTACTACAAAGAACGGAGTACTTTTCTCATTTGTTTTTATTATGTTATATATTTTTCTTAACAATGGGTACTGTTTCTTTTCTTGCCAGCCACTGGTTCATACGACTTATTTATTCTAGCGTGAAGTACGATTAACTTACCTGTACATTCTGTTTATATTTAAAGTTTTTAAGGTGAAGAGCATCACGCTGGTTTCAATAATTTTTAATTCGCAATGTATATGAACTTGTAATACTTAATATTTTCTCGCAAAGGAAGAATATTTTTTACAGTTTTCCAAATTAAAGTATATTATCAGAAACCAGTCGCTGCCTTATTTTAAAATCATTTCATTGTACCATAATATTGTTGCACCGTGTCTGTGCATAATCTCTTCAAATTTAATCTTTGGTATCATGCATAGAAATGAATAAAAAAGTATTCTCATGTCGAAAATCCTTTTACGTTTTTATATTTTGTTATTATTTATAATTGCAATTTTTGTAAAGGTTATCATTCACCTTACCACTCAGTCGATTCTTTTTATTTTAGTTTGTTTGACTTCCATAAATGGTAAAACACGTAGTATATGTTTTCGTTGTGACAAAGTGTGTGATATATCAGTAATTTGTTTAAAAAAAAAGAATTAAAGAAAAGATGAAGAATAGTCAGAAAATTTTTTGGCAGCACGCTATGTGTTGCTTTTTGTTTGCATGAATAGAAGTCGATAATACAGGTTTTTATTAATGGCATGTAAAATGGTACAGAGTTTATTTGACTTATTTCCTTTAATATGTTAATATTGACTAGCATTGGATGCTGTTGCAAACTGATAATCATCGATTATAGCTGCGTAGCTAAATTATTGTCCATAGGAGTATTTTAGGCTTATATTTTAGGCCTAATATTTTAGGTTGACATATTTATCTGTGATACTGTATTAATTAGTATTGAATATAATTTTGATTGTATTATGTTGTGAATTTTTTCATTTTAACAATTACATTCTATCCCGTGTAAATTGTGATTTGTCAATTTGATCGCTATCTTTTGCTTTGCTGCTCTTATTCACTTCCATAGTAGTTTATTCGATAATTCAATCAATCAATTTCTTTTTCATCAAAACTCCATCCATCTTTGGTTTGAATATTCTGAAACATCAATCTGTTATAGAAATATAAATGGAAGATCTGTAAAAAAAAGGTCATGCGATTATAAAAGGTCACAAGGTGCATACTTTAACATAATGGAAGTGCAAGTAATGCTGTTGCCGTCATGACTGATAGGTTAGATTTAGTTTGGAATACTTTTTTCGTTACTCCAACTTCAGAAATTTTGATTTCTGTCTTATCACTCCGTTTAATTATCATATTTACATATTTCTACTATTTGTACTGTAGAAATACCGAAATATTAAATATTAGAAAAGTTGCTTTCAAGTATGACTTCAAATCTTTGCTGTTTTTTCATTATTGATCTAAATTTAACTTATTAGTTAATAGTTGTGTTTTAGTATGCTTGATTTAATCACTGCAAAAACTAATATGTGAATATGTTGTGAATGAAAACTCTTGAGTTTGTATTTATTCCGTATTAGTTGATTTTGTTAATTCCCTAATAAATAAATTTTTAAAAAAAAAAAGTTCTGACGACTATATTTTGTTTATTCAAAAGTATTTTATCTCTTAGCATCTTATTCTAGTTTCATTATGAATCTTGCTATTCAGTTCCTTTCATATAAAGCTAAGTAAGCAAAATAGTTTGCAGCCGTTTGACAAAGTAAAACTTTCTTCGTTAATAAACTAATTGCAATATGCTGAAGATTTTTTGCAGTTATGTTTGCAAAAGTTTATATTGCACTGTCGAATTTCTGATGTTGCTTCTCGGCACTATTTTTTACATATTTTAAAATCAAGCAATATTTTACAGTTTTTAATAAAATTTTTTAGCTTCGTTGAAGAATACATATCGTGCATTTTATTCAGTTCGTCTGTAATATTGATAATTAAAATGACAAGTGAAAATAAAGTGAAGCAGTTCACAATGGCAGAAGTTGCAAAGCACAATGATACGACCTCAGCTTGGATAATCATTGATAACAATGTTAGTTCTAGGATTTGATTTTGAATTTTTTTTTAATTGAGTGTTTATTGTGTTTTATATTATGTAAGGGAATTTGAACGAAATTACCTTTCTAATTTCTAAGATTAATGCTTTGCACTCATAAATTATTCCACTATCGTATATTTTCTTGGCAAATTATTTTTAGCTGCATAATTCTTTGTAAATTGCATGAGAGCGAGGAATTTTGCGAGCTTATACCATAAAGCAGTTGAATATGTAATTCCTTCATGTACAAAAGAAGCGAAACATTGCTACAGGTGTATGATCTGACAAGGTTTCTGAATGAACATCCGGGAGGTGATGAAGTGATATTAGAACAGGCTGGTCAGGATGCGACAGAAAGTTTTAAAGATGTTGGACATTCTCGAGATGCAGTAGAAATGAGCAAAGAATATTTGATTGGAAGTTTGAGTGATATCAAGAAAGACTCTGCTGCTGTTTCTGGAGATGTAAAGTCAACAGACGTCAAAACTGATTCGAAGTGGTCAGATATCATCTTCAGTTCAACGTGGACCAATTTTCTCATACCTTTGGCTATCTCTGGTATTGTGTATTTGATATACAGAGGTATTAACTCTATATTTTGATATGTTGTTGCAGTTAAAGCGTATCAGAAAGTCTCTTCTGTTAAACCACTTAATGATAAAAATGTTTCCCTATTGATGATTTCAGTTACATAAGCAAGTGCAATCATTACAATAGAGTTTTGTATTTTGGAATTGGTGTCAAAATTTCATGTTTTTATGTCAAAAGTCATCTATATTTTTGCATTGTCTTACTATTTGTTAGTGTCGTTAAATATTTTAGTTTAGATTTTTCATTGTTAAGCATTTTTGTCTGAATCGGTAATGTTCATTATTCAGTAGAAATCTACCTTTTACATGCCATCACCATTTTGAATGATATCAGTGCGATACATTTTTATAGTGCATATTAATTTTAATATATGTGTATCCTCATTTCATCTATTGCATTTTAGTTGCAAACTTACAGTTCCTTTCGTACTGAAGCTTACGGTGGATTTAATTGTCAAGTTTTCTTTGTTTTTGCTGCATTCAATGCTTTTTTATGTTAAGATAATTTAATAATTTTCATTTCGTTAACTCTTTCATTTGCATATTTTTGCAGTACGAGAGTCCCTAATGGAAGCATTTCATGTCAGTGCTATCGATCTAATAAAGCCAGAGATGTTGACATCACCGCTACATTTTCAAATACAGTTTTTCAGCTAATGAGTAATATGTGGTGCAAATACTTAAAGCACATTTTCATTTTGATTTTATCTCGATAATTGCGTATTCAAGTAGCAACCTGTGAATTTTCCCTAGCGGGCTAAATTTATCCTTTCATCTTTTATGAATCCAGTATGCAACCAAATTAAAAACTTGAAGTTATTTACTCTTGAAAAGATATGTATGCTGCTATCACTGCTCTGAAAATAATAGATTCAGATAGCTGATATTTTCTATGTCTTACTCGAGCAGTACTGTAGAGTCCATAAAATTATAGGCAATATTTACCGCGTGCCCTAGATATGCATGCAAAAACTAGAAGTAAAAATTTTGTTATCAAATGTTAGAACGTCTAGCAGAAGTGATTCAATGAAAAAGTATTCTGTACACTATAGATTTCGGGTAGTATACAACACTTACAGATTGTATACTACCGGGAATTCAACTTTAGTCATCCAGTTATCACAATACCAAATATGATTATCATACCTAAAGCAAAAATTACTGTTGGCAGTATCCTTTTTTTCATTATCAAGAACCAAATAAGAGATATGTGCCACTAACACTATTGCCTAACGTTTTTAAGGCAATTGATAAATAAATTCAATATGTAAAAACTAATGGACCATACCTTACAATAGCTTACTATCTATTAATAGTGCTTACTAGTTCTAACTTATTGTTGGAATAAGTTGTACTTCGAAAAGCAATTACGAGTTAAACATCCCATTATCATAGCCTATCACACTTGTTATCCGTTTTGTGCATAGACCCACTGAGCCACAAGATGGCAAGGACTGGACATTACTAAATGTCAAGGACTTTATCAGGGCAGTAAACCAGCATGCCTTAAGTTTAATAAATTATTATTACCTTATGGTGCTCAAGATGGAACCAGAAGACTTCAAAGCTTATAAAACAATATTAGACAAATACTATACAGACACTGAATTTACAAACAACCGTAACTCGGAAAATAAATAGATATTTGTGCGTGTGGCAGAAAACTAGCGAGAAGCATGTGCTTCATTGCAAGGCATTGAGATGGTCCCTCTCTCTGAGACACTCAGCCATAAATCACATTTGTCGGAAGGAACAATAAATGAGGGGTTGAGTATTGTGCTTAACCTCGCTAGACCTTCACTACCATCAGTTAGTGAAATTAAATTGCGCAGAGCGAAACAGCACTTGGAGCATCTTCTAGCGGAGTTAAGCACAATACTCAGCCCCTCATATTACGCGTACTATCAACTAGTACAGTTCCAAAATTTTGGAGGGAAACGAAGCCTCTGCACCGTGCTAAAATCTAATCAGTCAATCAACTGCATTTGTTTGCATATCGTACGAACTGTTATAATTCTGACAAATTAGTCAGACGGCACACAAACGCTGACTGTTAGCTTTGTTTGGAGCATTCTAACGCAATGTCAGTGTAGGAACAAATTTACATGTGAAATGGATTACAAGCTGTAAAATTGCTCGTTTTTATTAATCGATTCTCTATCCTGAACACTTCCAAAACATTATTCACAAATTTACGATATCTACCTCACGTGAATGACGGACGCATTCTGTAACTCTGTAAGACATGTATTGAACTAATACGCATACGTACGCCTACTCGCCTGGATCGAAAATAGTCTCAATTGCTAGCCACCTGAAATGTTTCTCACAAAAAGCGACTGTCATAATGATTTAAGATTGAGAGAGACAAAGTAATAAATCAAATCACATTCCTTCTCAGCGAAGCACACATTCGCTTCACACAGCAATCTGACGCCTTTCTTCCGTTTGCCGTTGAACAACACGTTCATTTTAGCTTATCCATTTACACATTATAATCTTCAATTAAGATTTATCATCACTTTCCAATCAACTCCTTATGGATACTATACAGATTAGGAAATGTACCCCTTATATTTTACGATCAATAGGGAGGCTTATATTGAATATGGATTCTGAAGGTAGCAAACAGACAATGAAATATGCGGAAAAATTAAGTTAAGTCCATTATCTGATGTTATTTATCCGTGTTCTGTTTCATCCCATATACGTCAACTTTTTCGTTCTCACCAGGACTGTGACCCAAACATTTTTTAATTGAAATAGTTTAGAAAAGAAACGGACTGCCTAGAACTAAATATTAGTTCTGGTCAACTAATATTAATATTTAGTTGTGGGCAGTAGGTCATCGGTCTCTTTTCATTATATTGTCCAACACACTATTTTCAGTAATACAACTTTATATATTATTAGAAAAGATAAACATACACACACAGGAGAAATACAACATGCAGTGGGGAGAAATACAAGCTCACTGGGGAAATCCAGCACACGTACGCAGGAGAATTAAAGCACACAC